>JAQHUG010000850.1:108792-135468 GCA_028555095.1 Dicrostonyx torquatus | reverse complement strand
GGTCTAAGAAGGTGTGCATCCATATAGAATAGGTTCCCAAAAAGCCAATACATGCAGAAGAGAGAGGTCTCTGTGCCATTATCATTGGATTCTCAGTCAGTCCCCATTGGCAGCCACATTCAGAGAGTCCAGTTTGGTCATATGCTCATTCTGTCCTGTTCCAGCTGGATTTGATGAGCTCCCATTAGATCAGGCACACTGTCTCAGTTGGTGGGCCAGTCCCTCGCGGTCCTGACTTCCTTGCTCATCTTCTCCCTCCTTCTGCTCTTCGACTGCACCTTGGCAGTTCAGTCCCTTGCTCTGATGTGAATGTGGGTCTCTGGCTCTATCTCCACCCATCGTGCCAAATTTCTATGGTGATGGTCAAAAGTTGAAAGCACAGGTGTGGGGATGGGGGTGGAGGTAGGGATTGGGGGTGGGGGTAGACAAAAGGGAGGAGGGGAGATGGGAGAAGAGAAGAACTGGGGAGAGCTTGGGGGTGGAGGAGGGTGGAGATGGAGGAAGGGTGGATATCTACATTAAGGGAGTCATTTAAGGTTTGGCAAGAGACTTGTCTCTAGAGGGGATCCCAGGTGTCCACAGGGATGTCCCCAGCTAAGTACTTGGGCAGCAGAGAAGAGGGTGCTTGAACTGGCCTTGTCCCATAGTTACACTGATAAATATCTTGATCATTCTATTAATTATTTAGGTTTCAAAATAGGTTTACAAAAAATTGGACCCAAAAAGTGCACATTTGGAAAGAGCAATTGTAGAATCTTAATGAATTCCAAAGATTGCAGGGAGATATTCATGATCTACAGTGCACTATTGGGTAAAACCTGATGCACTGATTAATTTATTATCTAAGCTAGTGACAACAACTTAAATTTTCCCAGAAAATTATAAACTGAATTTCAGAGAGAACTGACTTTTTAATGAAAAAAAACTTCAAATAGCACACATGAATCATGAGGATCCAAATCTTAACTGCATTCTGGTCATATTACCTTCCAAACATTCCCTATAGAAATTTAGATATAGGGAGTAGGCCAAACCCAGAGACCTCTTTGGGACCAGGTCCAAGTCAGGGACCTCTGCAGGAGTGGGTCCAGGCCAGGGACATCTACAGAAAAAGGGCTGAGCCAGTGACATCTGCCAGAGCAGTCCTGAGGCAGCAAACTCCACAGGAGCAGGTACAAAGGAGAGATTGCTAAGGGAGCAGGTTCAAGTGAGAGAACTTTAGAGGACCAGGAGCAGGTAAAACAGAGTCACTGCTGAGGGAGCAGGCCCAAACCAGTGACCTCTGCAGGACCAGGCATGAATCAACAAACTCTGAGGTAGCAGGCCTGATACAGCACATTCTGACAGAGCAGGCCTGAGCCAGAAACCTCTGCCAGAATAGGCCTTCAGCAGAAAGAGCCCCAAGCAAGCAATTCCCATGGGATCTGGACAAAACTATACAACAATACCCCTGGTATTGCAGAACAAACCCCAGGAGAACTGAGTGACCTCCAGGAACATGGAGTGACTGACAGGGTAACTGAAACCATGGCCCTGATTTTACCATGAGGAGCAAACATCTGAGCCTTGGATCCAGTGAAACCTGGAAGATTGATCACTAGAGACACAAACAGTCCCAACTATACCAATCAGTGGAAAATATGAATAGACAATGTAAGAACACATGCAACACCCAAAGATCAACATGACACAAGTAAAAACTAGTGGCCCTACAACAGCAAGACTTGAACAACTAAATATAAATGAAGCAGAAGAAAATGACCTAAAAATAACATTAGGAGAATGTTTCAGGCCCTTAAAGAGGATATGAAAAATTCCCTCAAAGAAATGGAGGAAAAGACAAACAAAAAATTGGAAGACATTAACAAATCCTTTACAGAAAACCAAGAAAAAGCAATTAAACATATGAAAGAAAGTACACAAGGCTTGAAAGCTGAAATAGAGAAAATAAAGAAAACAGAAGCCAAGGGAATTATAGAAAGAGAAATCATGAGAAAATAATCAAGAACCACAAGTACAAGCATAAACAGCAAAATGCAAGATATAGAAGAGCGAATCTGAAGCACTAAAGATATAATAGAGGAAATAGACTTATCAGTCAAAGAAAACATTAAATCTAACAAAAGCTTAACACAAAATATCAGAGAAATATGGGACAACATGAAAAACTCAAATACAGAAAATATATTCAACAAAATCATAGAAGAAAACTTTCCCAACCTAAAGAAAGATATGAAGATAAGAAGCTTACAGAGCACCAGATAAACTGAATAAAAGAGTCCCTTCACCACTTTATAACCAAAACACTAAACTTACAGAAAAAATAAAGATGATTAAGAGCTGCAAAGGAAAAAAACACCAAGTAACATGTAATGGCAGACCTATAAGAATTACACCTGACTTCTCAGTGGAAACAATGAAAGCCAGAAGGTCCTGGTCAAGTGTTATGTAGACATTAAGAGACCATGGATGCCAGTCCAAACTACTATACCCAGCAAAACTTTCAATCACCATAAAAGGACAAAACAAGATATTCTATGACAGAACCAGATTTAACCAGAAATCCAGCCCTACACAAAGTACTAGAAGGAAACCCAACCCAAAGAAGTTGGCTACATGAAGAAAAACATGGGCAATAGATGATCTCACAATAGCAAATCCCAAAGAAGAAAAAAGCATACATAATACCATCAAAAATAATGAAATCTAAAAAAATAACAATCACTGACAACTAATATTCCTTAATATAAATGTACTCAACTTACCTATATATAGACACCAGCTAACAGATTGGATACAAAAACACAATCCATTCTTCTGCTGCATACAAGAAACACACCTCAACATCAAAGACAGACATTGCCTCAGAATAAATGGGGGAAAAAGTTCCAATCAAATGATCTAAGAAGCAAGCTGGTGTAGCTATCCTAATATCTAACAAAATAAGCTTCAAACAAAAATCAGTCAAAAGAGACATAGAAGATCATCTCATATTAGTCACAGGAAAAAAAATCCATCAAGAAGAAATCTCAATACTAAACATCTATGCCCCAAATACAAGGGCACCCTCATATGTAAAAGAAACACTTCTAAAGCTTAAATCACACATTAAACCGCACACACTAGCAGTAGGATACTTCACCACTGAGCAGGTCTGCCAGACAGAAAATTAACAGAGAAATAATAGTTATAAATTTATTTCAGAAATAGGTTTTTGGTTGTAGAAAACTCCATTACAAAATTCAGGCAAGCGTATTTGAATATTCTTTTCACTCTCATGTGACAAGAACTGAGACAGAAGTCACCTCCCTGTCATGCTGTTGACTTGCTGAATTCCTAGGTATAAAGCAGAGCATTGTGCTCTTTCTTCATAGTCCCCCAAATAATAAGTGATTACAATTTAGCTTGTTTCATATCGTTGAATTACGGAATTTCCAAGTTTAGATTTTTTTTCTTATTGTCTTCCATAACACTTAAGTGACCAAAATTTGGTTGTGTGTTTGTGTATTATATTATTTTTTCCCCTGAGAAATCACATCTAGGCCTTGCACATGATAGACAAGTGCTTTTCTACTAAGCCCCATCTATGATTGAAGATAGGCCACTTCTATGATATAAAATATATACTAGACAGAGAATGAATATAGCAGTTAGGGAATACTTCTAGCAGTGCATTCTGGCTGTGAAATCCTGGCTTCACCAAGGCTTTAGGATGGTGCTTTAACATTGTTGCAGTGTTCACCCTCTTCCCATTGTTCCCCATGAGTCCTGTTGGTAAAATGGCTGAGTTCAGTCCCATCTCCTTTGGCACCACTTCAATGTCTCAGGTCTGGTTGGAGCAGCTGTATGTCCTCACCTTCTTTCCATCTCTCCATGGAAACTTCTTTCATTATCTTTGTCATTATAGGCTTGTCACTTGAAATTCATTTGTTGTCACTTGAAGAGTGTCCCAGAATGCACAAGAAGAAAGTGTGTGTTAAATCACATGCCTTAAGGCAGGAGAACACAGTTTCTTGGGAGAATATTTTTAGATATATGGATTTGATCATGTTTTTATTTCTGCTCAAACAGGCACCTTCAAATGGTCTCTGAGCACAAATAGAAGGAGTTCATCTTATACTCCACTCCAACTACTTTTCAGGTTTTTTTTCCTATATTAGCTTTTTGTGGGGTTGTATGTACACATGTGCAAGCATCCTCTTCCATACATGAGTGTATGTGTGGAGACTCAAGGTCAATGTTGTATGTCATCTTTAATATCTTTTCACCTTGTTTTGTGGAGATGGCCTTTCTCACTGAACCTGGAGCCCATTGATTCATCCAGGTTGGTTGGCCAATGTACCCCAGGGATGCATCTGTTTCTGCCGTCTTTGCACATCTCTCAGCACTGGTTATAGATGCATGTCCTCATTACTGACTTTACTTGGATATTGGAGATCCAGTCTTAGTTCTTCATGCTGTGCACTAAAGACTTCACTGACTGAGCCATCTTTGCAGCTCCAACTGGAGCATTTATTTACAGAACTTGAGAGAAGAGAAAGGAATTCCTATGAGGAATTGTTAGAAAAGATGAGAACATAATTTAGTCCCTGTAGCTTGGAAAATCCCCCCCAGGTACAGGGTCTTCTAGAACTCTGAAAGGAAGCATGAGCAGGAATGCTACATTTCTAAATAGAGGCTGGATTTTAAAATAAATGGAAGGGAAATGAAAGGACAGGACTGTTCCTAGGTATAGTGGAGAACAAAGTTTATTACAGATAAGTGGGAGAGCAGAGCCAGAGGCAGAGATAGGGACATCTGAGAGAGCCCAGAGTGTACATGACCCGGCTCAACTGGGCCATGTGGAAAGACAAGGAGGGTAAGGGAAAGGGAAAGAGGGGAACCTGATGCAGCAGCCAAAAGGCCAAAGATACAAAAAAGGTAAGTAACCAAAATGACTGGATTATGTAGGGCAGAGCCTCTGGAGGAAGGGCAGTCCAGTCTCCGGACTAGAAAAGTTTAGGGTAGGGAACAGAGTATTCCAGCCGTACCCTTTAACAGGTAAGAACTGAGGGATGCTCAGAGAACCTGGTTATTAGGTCTGCTTTGATGTGTTACATAGGAAACTTTGTCCTTTGTCCAGAGTTTGGACTCAGCAGAAGCAATGGTCAAGTCTCAAAAGAGCAAGTGTTCATGGCTTGACACTGTGATAGATGCCTTTAGTGGTATTTTGCAGTACCCACATAACACCTACTAACAGCTGTCACTGTAAAAGATATATTAACTACCCTTTGTACTGGCTGGTTTGTGGTCAACCTGACACAAGCTAGAGTCATCAGAGAGGAAGAAGTATCAGCTGAGGAAAGGCTTCTATGAGTCTAGCTATAGGGCATTCTTTCAATTACTGATAGCTGTGGGAGGGCACAGCCCATGGAGGGTGGTGCCATTTCTGGGCTAGTGGTCCTGGGTTCTATAAGAAAACAGTCTGAGCATGACAGGGGAAGCAAGCCAGTCAGCAGCTCTCCTCCATGGACTCTGCATCAACTCCTGCCTAACACAGAGGGCCTGCTTATTGGGGTTTCTGTCCTGCCCGGTTCCCGCAGTTGTTAAGTCCCAAAGAAAAATCACACAGAGTTCTACGTAAGATATAAACTGATTAGGCCATTAGCTCAGGCTTCTTATGAACTCTCATAACTTATATAACCCATTATTCTACTATATGTTAACCACATGGCTCAGTACCCTTTTCAGCGGGGCAGATCACATCCTGCTTCTTCAGTGTCTGGACAGGACTGCAGAAAGAGCTTCCTTCTTCCCAGGAATTCTCCTGTTCTCATTGCCCCGCCTCTACTTCCTATCTGGTTGTCCCACCTGTACTTCCTGCCTGGCTACTAGCCAATCAGCATTTATTTAAAACATAATTGACAGAACACAGAATTGTCCCGCACCACCTGCCTCCAGAAACCTGGCCTGTTTGAGTTCCTGTCCTAAGTTCCTTAAGTGATGAACAGCAAGGCAGAAGTGTAACCCCCCCCCAACTTGATTTTTGGTGTTTTTTCACAGCAATAGAAATCCTAAGACACCTCTTTAGTTTGGCTCTGTTTTAATGACCTACCCAGATGGGAACAAGGGTATTCTGCTGTAAAAAGCTCATAAGACTCTCTTCCTCCGTCTGGTTTCTCCTTAAACTCACATATGTTGAACATATTATTAAGAGAAAAAAAAACAAATAAAAAAGCAACCATACAGCACCTCAGCTTCTCACCTCAGCACCCTTATTGTGGTGGGAGAGCTGAGTACAAAGAAGTCTGTGGCTTGACAGGGGCCCTGAAATCTGGGAAGTGTATTACATGGGCACAAAACTGCCAGCAGCTCTGGCTTGGGGCTTCCACACACCAGCAACCCAGTGCCTGGAAGTAACAACTGCTCCCCTCTTCACCCCACCCAGTACAGAGAACAGACAAGAACAATTATGAGTCTCAAGTTGCAACAGCCAAGCCAGGACCCTGCTACCATCCCATATTTTATAAAGCCATGTTTTCCAATGTCTTGTCCTGAAAGACTCCATGTCACAAGCAGCCTAGGACTCCATTTTGAGGATGAAGGATATCTCTTGACCTCAGCGGACATATGTAAGACATCATCTGTCCAGTGTCACCCACATGACAAATACTAACAAATGACTTCTTCCTGGGAATAGAAAGGGTGTCACCTTGTAGACCCATCAGGGAACCTGGGACACAATAAAAGTTATCAGACACACTAGTCAAGGGAAAAGTGCAACTTCCCCATCTGGCCCCTATTGCCTAATGGCAGTGGCTTTGCCAACCTGTCATCTGGATACCGTCATCAGGGCAGAGAACCACTCGCTGTCCTTGTGACTTCAGCTCAGTTCTGCCTCCACTGTTGATACAATTCCTCATATTCACACATCTGGATGAGCCAGCCAGTCAGCCAGCCATCCACCTAGACTTGATCGTGTCCTTTGCCTCTACAGCCTTCAGTGCTCCTTCCCCCTTTGGCTCAATTCTGATATTGCTGCCTGACTCAAGGCAACCAACAGCCACAGCAGCCCCTCTGCTCAGAGAGGTTTGTAAGCTTATTCTAGAGACTTCCCTACCTCCCAGGCCTCTCTGTTCTTTAACCCTTTGTAGCTGTTCCATAACCTATGTGTATACATAGTAGGTAGGTAGGCTTACTGTGTTATGTGTAATGTATAATCTAAGAGTTAAAATTAGGGGGCTGGAGAGATGACTGAGTGGTTAAGAGCATTGACTGCTCTTCCAAAGGTCCTGAGTTCAATTCCCGGCAACCACATGGTAGCTCACAGCCATCTGTAATGAGGTCTGGTGCCCTCTTCTTGCCTGTAGACATACACACAGACAGAATATTGTATACATAATAAATAATTTTTAAAAACGAATTAAAATTAGTGACAACTGAAACCTGATGATAGTGTTTCCCCTGGCCACTTTGTAAATTTTTCCCCTGCAGTATCTTTCAATTTTTTTTCCTCTTTGCTTCTTTGCAAGTAGTTCAGGCTACTCAAAGATGTGCACAACACTGCAGGATATAGACTAGAGGCCAGACTGGCCATTGTCAGATCAGCAAGTGGATAAAGGTGTTTGCCACCTATCTGACAATCTGAGTTTAATCGCTGAGACCCGCGGGGTAGAAATGGAGAATTGTCTTGTGCATGTTGTCTTCTGACCTCTACGTGCTCATAAGCACATCTAGTCACATAAGTGTAATAACAATTTTCAAGGTTTCACAGTGTCATATCCACAAGGTTAATACATTTATGTTATGCACCACAACACATGGATTATATTAAGTTTAATTTTTGCTTGTTTGTTTGTATTGTTTCGTTTTTCAAGACAGGGTTTCTCTTTGTGGCCCTGGATGTCCTGGAACTCGCTTTGGAAACCACGATGACCTTCAGCTCAGAGAGATCCAACTTTCTCTGCCTCCTGAGTGCTGGGATTAAAGATGTGTGCCACCACTGCCTGGCTAAATTTAAATATTATTATTGATGTAAGAACATCAAGATTTTTAATTTTAATCCTGAAAAGCTACTGGTTGCTTACCTGCGTGAGGGCACCCACAATTACAACTGGATTCAACGACTGAATTGACTGAATTGGACCCAGGGGAGAGTGACTCCAGGTCATGGGTGTTGCGACCCCCAGGTTGAGAAAGGTGATATAGACCTCCGCAGGAAGCAAGTGCTCCCTTAGACAACTACTCAGGCATGGGGCCCAGCTGGGTCTGGATCCACAAGGTTGAGAAACAAGCCATACATCGTGGGACAGGTTTGGGTTTTGTTTTTGGGGTTTTTTTTGGGGGGGGGGGGGGGGGGTTGTTTGTTTGTTTTGGGTTTTGTTTTTGTTTTTCCTCAGGCAGTCCTTTCTCCACTAACAACCGATTCTGGTCCCACTCCCACCCCTACTTCCCACCCCACCATCCCTTCTTTTCCCCTCCATCCCAGGCCTTTCTCTATAGGGAAATAATGGACTCCTTCAGAGAGCCAGTTCAAGAAGAGGAGCAAGAGCCAGGTCTCAAGGCCAGTGGCACAATTCATATGGATGCGTGCTGATTTGCACTTTAAGAGTAGGTATGTCCTTTGGGGAGTGGGCATGTCCTTGTGGGAGTGGGTCCATCCTTGTGTGACGAGGCATTTCCTTCAGGGAGGGACATGCCATTGTGGGAGGAGTGTGTGTGTCCTTGTAGGAATAGGTACATCTTTTATTGAGAAGTCAAGATATTGTGGGAGGTGTCTGCCCTTTATAGAGGAGGTGTGTCCTTTATTGAGAGGTCATGACCTTGTGGGAGGGGCGTGTTCTTTATTCAGGGGGTGTGTTCTTGTGGTAACGGGCTTGTCCTTGTGGGAGGGGGCGTGACTTTGTAGGAGGAGGCAGCACCTTCTGCAAGGAGGTATGATATTATGAGTGGGTGTGTTCTTGTGCAAGGAGGTGTGTCCTTGTGGGAGGAAGCACGTTCTATTGGAAGGGGCCTTGTCCTTGAGAGAGGAGACCTGTGGGGGGGCGTGTCATTGTGGGGGGAGGCACGTTTTCGAATGAGGTGGTGTAACTTGTTTTTGCAGGAGGCGTGAACTTGTGAGGAGGTGTGTCCTTCTGTAGAAGGCGTGTCCTTGTAGTTAGGGACGTGTCCTTGATGCAGGAGGTGTGTTCTCGTGACAGTAGGTGTGTCCTTGTGGGAAAGGGCACATCCTTCTAAGAGAGGCACGTCCTTGTGGGAGGAGGTGTGTCCTGGTGGGAGTGGGCATGGTGGTGGTGGTGGAAGCAACGTGTCTTTGTGATGCGACCACCGGTGCTCCTTGAGCCGAAAATGGCGTTCCTGGCGGCAGCGGTGGCGTCATGTGGTATCGAAAACAGTGTCGGCTGATCCAGAAATACCACTCTCGTAGCTGGGATAGCGATACTGAAGACATCATGTTGCAAATCCACACGGAGGTGACTACTCGATCCAGCTGAGCTTGACGATCGCGGTGGGCACCTCGCTGTTGTTCCTCGACATCCTTGCCTTTGCCGAGCTCAGCGACAAGAACAACAGCGGCTGCAGGAGACGACTGCGGCAGCGGGGATGGATGACGTCATGCCGCCGTGCCTTAAGCACACGCCCCTACCCAAGGACACGCCCCCTTAATAAATGACGTTGCCAACTCCCACAAGGACAACCACTTCCCAAAAGGACTCATGCCTCCTGCGATAAACGTCCCCTTTCACAAGGACACGCACACGTCCTGAGTCTAGGCAACGTCTTCTTACGCAAAGACGTGCCTCCTGCAAAGACGTGCCTCCCCCTACAAGGACACACCTCCGCATAGGAGGGTACGCCTCTTCTCAAAAGGACACACTCCCTCCCACAAGGAGATACCCTTCCCACAAGGTCACGCCTCCTCCTACGAGGACAGGGGTCCTCACACAAAGACATGCCTCCTCATATGAAGACCCGCCTCTTCCCACGGGACAGGCTTCCTCCATATGAATATATACAAATGAGCACCATCCATAGGGCATATGCAAATGAGACTATCCATGTGGGTAGATATAAATGAGTATCTACATGGATGTATGCAAATGACCATCCATATAACCATATGCAAATGAGTGTCCATTTATATGAATATATGCAGGTAAGCCCTCATCCATATAGACATATTCCAATGTGAACATATGCAGACGAACACCCATCCATAGGAATACATGCAGATGAGCATCTATATGAATATAGGCAGATAAGCACCCATCTCTGAATATATGCAAATAAGCACACATCAGCATGAATACATGCAAATAATCATTCATATGACTATATGTGAAAGACCATTTTAAGGCATATATGAAAATGAGCACCGTCTATAGGAATACATGCAGACAAGCATCTATCCATGATGGCCTTAGTGAGAAACCTGGCACTAGGGGCCCCAGTATCCATCCCCAGTGTAAGAACTGGCTCATCCTAGATACTGACGGGGGGCGGGGAGGTGAGGGGTTGTTGGGTAGGAACCAGGATGGATTTGTCAGTGAAGACGCTGTTCAGAAAACAAAAACCTGGTCTTCAGACTATGCCTCATTTCTTAACCTTGTGGGTCACAATCCCCCTGGGCAGCATTACTTTCAATGGGGCTCAGAGAGACCCTGCCCAGGGAGCAGTGTGAGCGAATGAAAGACCCCCTCCCAGCTAAAGCAGCAGAAATGCCACATTGCAAGGCTTAACACACAGAAAACCAGTGGCCAGGGTAAAACTAGGGCAAGAAAGTTCAGTACCATAAAAAACGAGGGCGTTGGGCCAGACAGGATATCTGTGGTCAGCTAGATGCCAGGAAAGAGCTCTGTGGTCAGCCATCTGGAGGCCGAGGCCCTCAGAAAAACAGTTTGTACCCTAAATAACTGGGTCACGGGTCCGCCACCTAGATCCCGAGAAAAACCACAGCACGCCCCAGATCTGAACCCCTGACTCATTTGAATTGCCCAATCCTAACCCTGTAACCATGCATCTCGCCTCTGTAGCCTGCTTTCTGCTCAGCAATCCTATAAAAGTCCCTTGCCCTAAGCCGGGGGCGCTAGTCTCTGAATGACTACTGCCCGGGTACCCGTATGAGTCAATAAAGCCTCTTGCTGATTGCATCTGTTGGAGTGGTCTCGCTGTTCCTTGGGAGGGTCTCCCTAGATTGGAAGATTGCCCACCTCGGGGGTCTTTCACGAGCACTTCCTATCTGTGAAGCCCTGTGTCGCCTTGCCTTTCTCGATCTATGGGGTCGCCACACCTATGACCTGGAAACACTTTCCCCTGGGTCAGAGATCAGTACTTTTCTATTTTGTTTCCTGAAACCTCGAACTCCTCGAAACCTTAGTTTGAAGTCTAAGATCCCTTTAGGCTCAGCCAAAACCCTCGCAGCAGCCCGGTAGAAAATTGGAATTTTTATTTTTATTTTATTTTTTGGAGATTCCATCTGTACCATAGATGGGTTCTATCAAGAGTCACTGTCTGAGTGACAACACTGACAGAGATCCTGCTGTTCTGTCGGTCAGATCACATAAGAGAGATAGGGGTGGGTGACAGCGTTTAGTTTTTGGAAATCTGTTATTTTTTTAAAATATTTTTTATGGTTTATTTAACTTTGTTTTATGTGCATTGGTGGGAAGATGTCAGATCCCCTGCAACTGGATCTTCAGACAGTTGTGAGCTGCCATGTGAGTGCTGGGAATTGAACCCGGGTCCTCTGAAAGAGCAGTCAGTGCTCTTAACCACTGAGCCAACTCTCCAGCCCCTGGAAATCTGTTATTTTTTTATTATCAATATTTGGATTCCAGCATTATTCTGACCCCACCCACTCACCAAACCACCCTCCCCCCACCCATAAGTTTGAGCATGTTGTGTAGTCATTTTCATTGAATTTTAGGAAATCTTTAATTTCTTTCTTTATTTCTTCCTTAACCCAGGGGTGATACAGTTGAGCAGTGCTAAGTTTCCATGAGGTTGTAGGGTTTCTGCAATTAGTGTTGCTGTTGAATTCTAACCGTAAATTATAGTGGTCCAATAAAAATACATGGTGTATTCCAACTTTTTGTATCTGTTGAGATTTCCTTTGTTACTGAGTATGTGGTCAGTTTTTGAGAAGGTTCCATGAGGTGCTGTGAAGAAGGTATATTTTTTTGCGTTTGCGTGGAATGTTCTGTAGATGTCTGTTAAGTCCATTTGAGTCATAATGTCTGTTAGTTTCCTTATTTCTCTGTTAAGTTTCTGTCTGGTTGACTTGTCCAGTCATGAGACTGGAGTATTGAAGTCTCCCATTTAGTGTGTGGGGCTTAATGTGTGATTTAAGCTTTAGTAATCTTTCTTTTACATATTAGGGTGCCCTTGTATTTGGGGCATATATTTTCAGAATTGAGATTTCCTCTTGATGGATTTTTCTTGTGACTAATATGAAATGTCCTTCTTTGTCTCTTTTGATTTAGTTTGAAGTCTATTTTGTTAGATATTAGGATAGCTACACCAGCTTGATTCTTATGTCCATTCGATTGAAAAATCTTTTCTCAACCCCCCTCTGAGGTAATGTGTGTCATTGAGGTTGAGATGTGTTTCTTGTATGCAGTAGAAGGATGGATCCTGTTTTTGTTTTCCAATCTGTTAGCCTGTATCTTTTTTTATATGTGAGTTGAGTCCATTTATATTAAGGAATATTAATGATCAGTGATTTCTAGTTCCTGTTATTTTAGTTTTTGTTGTTCATGATGTAATTGTGTGTGCTTTTCCCGTCTTTGGGATTTGCTATTATGACATCATCTATTGTCTCTATTTTTGTAGGTATAGCTGACTTCCTTGGGTTGGAGTTTTCCTTCTAGTACATTGTGGAGGGCTGGGCTTGTGGCAAGATATTGGTTAAATCTGGTACAGCAGTGGTAACACATCTTTAATCCCAGTAACCACCGTAGTTGCCATAGAAACTGGGCAGTGAGCCAGGCAGTGGTGGCACATGCCTTTAATCCCAGCACTCAGGAAGCAGAGGCAGGAGGATCTCTGTGAGTTCAGGGCCAGCCTAGTCTACAAGAGCTTGTTCCAAGACAGGCTCCAAAGCTACAGAGAAACCCAGTCTAGAAGAAAGAAAGAAAGAAAGAAAGAAAGAGAGAGAGAGAGGGAGGGAGGGAGGGAGGGAGGGAGAGAGAAAGAAAGAAAGAAAGAAAGAAAGAAAGAAAGAAAGAAAGAAAGAAAGAAAGAAAGAAAGAGAAACTGGACAGTACATGTTCAATTCCCGTGGTGCAGGCCTTTAATCCCAGTCCTAGAGAGGGTTATAAAACAGGAGGAAACAGCTCTCAGACACAGCCTCATTCTGAGATTCCTGGAGGCAGGATCACCAATTCAGAGTGAGGTAGAGGTAAGAGCCATTGGCTGGGAGCTTTGCTTTTCAGATCTTCAGATTGAACCCAAATTTCCACTTCTGAGTTTTTATTAATCACGCATCAGTCTCCATTTCAATTTTCAAGTCTTGAATCATTTCTTTCACCTGGTTGATTACTTTTTCGTATTTTTATGTAAGGGTTTTGTTCTTCCTCTTCTTCTTCTTCCTCTTCCTCTTCCTCTTCTTCTTCTTCCTCTTCCTCTTCCTCTTCCTCTTCTTCTGTGTTGGGATGCTCAAGTCTTTGCGGCTGTAGAGCCACTAATTTTTTGTGGTGCTATATTTCTCTTTGTGTTATTGCGTGTTTTCTTACCTTGTTGTCTACCCATATTTTCCTCCAATTGGTGTAGTTGGGGCTCTGTCTCCAGGGATCACTCCTCCCAGAACCAGTGTGTGCAAGGCTCAGATGATCGCTCCTCAAGTTGGAGTTGGGGTCATGGTTCCATCTCTCGAAGATCCTAGAGGCTTGCTCAGGCCTTCCTGCCTGCTCCCAGAGGTCACTTGGTCCTTGCTTGCCTGTTCCCAGATGTCACTCAGGCCTTGCTTGCCTGTTCCCAGATGTCACTCAGGTCTTGCTTGCCTGTTCCCAGATGTCACTCAGGTCTTGCTGGCCTGCTTCCGGATATGACTCAGGCCTTCCTGCTTGCTCCCAGAGTTTGCTCAATGCCTTGCTTGCCTGCTCCTGGAGGTCACTTGAGGCTTACTTGTCGGTTCACAAAGGTGACTCAGCCCTTCTTCCTGTTTCCAGAGACTACTCGAACTTTGCTTGCCTGCTCCCAGGGGTTGCTCGAGCTTCCTGCTTGCTCCTGGATTTAACCCAGGCCTTACTACCTGCTCCCAGAGGTCACTTGGAGCCTCCTGCCTGCTCCTGGAGGTCACTTGGCCTTTGATTACTGCTCCCAGAGGCTGCTGTTCCTGAAAAACCAAAGTTCCTCCATCTTGTGTCTTATGTAAGCTATTTCCTGTAAAACATTCCAGTCCTCAGAAATAGCTAGGGGCAAAAGTAACAGGGTAACACCTGGAGAGTACAGATAACCACAGAATGTCCTGAAAGTCAGCCAATAAGAAAACTTGACAATCAACAGGCGTGAGCCAATCAGGATTAAACCAGTCACCCCACATTCTGTTAATGTAACTATTCTGGGTTTTGTCTTTAAATAATGCCCTCAGAAGGGCAGGGCACCTCCTCTTGCCACTGCTGCTCTGACTGAGGTCCCTGCTGGCTTGTAATGTACACACAATAAACCTGGCTTTTGCATTTCCATGAGTCAGTCTCCCTGGTGGTCTTTGAGGTCCTCAGAGACTGGTCATAACAGTTCAGGCCCTCCTGCCTGCTCCCAAAGGTTGCTTGCACCTTCCTGGCTGCTCTCAGAAGTCACTCAGGCCTGGCTTACATTCTTCTGGAGGTCTCTCAGGCTTACTTACCTGCTCCCAGAGGTAGCTCAGGCCTTCCTGCCTGCAACCAAAGGTTGTTTGGACCTTTCTGCTACTCCTGGAAGTCACTTGGATCTTCCTGCCTGTTCCCAAATGTCACTCAGACCTTGCTAGCCTTCTTCCAGAGATTGCTCAGGCCTCTCTGCCTGCTCCTGAAGTCACATGGACCTTACTTGCCTATTTTGCTTTTTGATTTTGTTCGTTTGTTTGTTTTGAGAAAGGGTTTCTTTGTAGCTTTGGAGCCTGCCTTGAAACTAGCTTTTGTAGACCAGGCTAGCTTCAAACTCACAGAGCTCTGCCTGTCTCTGCATCCTGAATACTGGGATTAAAAACGTGAGCCTCCACTGCCTGGATCCTTTCCTGCTTTCTTCCAGAGATCATACAGGCCCTCCTGCCTGCTCTTAAAGGTTGCTCTGGCCTTCCTGCATGCTCCTGGAGGTTCCTCAGGCCTTGCTTTCCTGCGTGCAGAGGTCACTGGGGCCTTGCTTGCTTGTTCCCATTCCTGACTGCTCCTGAATGTACCTCAGCCCTTCCTGCCTGCTCCCTGGCGTCATTAGGGCCTTGCTAGCTTGATTTCAGAGGTCACCCTGCACTCCCAGAGGTCACTTGGACCTTCTCTGCCTGCTCCCAGAGGTGGCTCTGTGTGGGCTCTGACGCCATGCAGGTTCGCGCGGCTATTTAGAAAGACAATAGCCCAGGTCTTTGCTCCAGCTTCTCTGATTCATTTGTAGATTGCCCTAGGAAGGTAGCTATCTCTGCTAGCTGAGGTGTGAATGCCAGGGTGGATGCTGAGAGACAGGGCAGGAAGAGGATATAGAATCAGTAAGACCCCAAGAGGGGGGACAAGAAGGGGAACAGAGGAAGAAGGGAAAAAAGGGAACAATTTTACAGGGAAGACAGAACGAGAAATGCGAGAAGGAGAAATATAGCTTAACAGAGGAAGAAATAGCAGGCAGTAAGAAAGAAGAAATGGTTTTAAGAGAGCCTAGACAGCAGAAGGAACTTTAAGCAAATAGAATAAATACAAGGCTTCGCTGAAGAATAAGGAAAGCCTTTTAAATTGTGATGGTGTGAAAGCCTGTTTCTTTTCGCGCGTCTCCGGGGACACATTTGGGGGAAAGCATCAGCTTCTATGTCGGGGCAACGGTCCCGGACAGCTCTGGTCTTCTTATTTCTGGATGTCACTCAGGCTTTCCTGCTTCTCCACATAAGTTTTTAATGTTTTTTACTTGATTTACATGGTAAAAAGATCCATTGTAAGATAATATCTTCCCTCTGCATTAAAATTCCTGTAGAAGAATGTTTGGAGGGTAATATGACCAGAATGCAGTTAAGATTCATATTCATATAATCCACATGTGCCTCCGTCTAATATTTTTCAATCAAAATCAATTCTCTTTCGGCTTCAGCTGGTAATTCTGTAGAACATTTTAATTCTTTGTCAGCATGTAAGATTTTGTTAAATTAATCAGTTGATCAGGTTTTATCCCAATGTTGGGCCATATATTGGAAATGTATCCTAGCAAACTTTAAAAGTCATTAAGAATCTGCAGTCAATATCTCCTAATTTGTAACTTTTGTGGTCTAATTTTATGTAAAACTTTTTTATAACCTAAATAATAGAATCTCCTCTTTGTATTTTTTTCAGGAATAATTTGTAAACCCTAATCACTGAGGCAAATTATTTTTACTTCTTCAAACATTCTTTCTAAAGTATCTACATTTAAATCAGATAGCAAAATATTGTTCATGTAATGGTAAAGTAGAGTTCAGGAAATTGCTTGTATATCATTTCCAATGGCTGATTTACAAAATATTAGCACAGGATGGGGTTATTTAACATTCCCTATGGGAGAATCTTCTATTGATATCTTTTATCAGGTCGAGAATTATTACAAGAAGGCACTGTAAAGTTAAATTGTTCTCTGTCTTTTTCTTTTAAAGGTATAGTAAAAAAAAAATCTTTTAAAACAACAACTATAAGAGGTCATACTTTAGGCAATATAGAAGGCAAGAGGAGGATTGAGCAAGTGCCCTGGGCCAGAGTGGGCCTGGGATGGTGAACTCCACAGGAGCAGGAGTGGATCCAGACCAGAGACATTTGCAGAGGCAGGACTAAGCCAGCAACCTAGGCCAGAGCAGGCCTGAGACAGTGAATTCCATAAGAGTGGAACAAAGCCCAGGAGTGCTGAGTGACCTCCAGGAACACAGACTGACCAAGGGGGTAACTAGAACCCTGGCACTGTTTGCACCACAAAGAGAAACCATCTGATCCTTGGATCCACTGACACTTGGAAGATTAATCACCAGAGTCACAGACAGCCCCAGTTATACTAATTAGAGGAAAATATGAGTAGACAAGGAAAGAACACATGCAACACCACAAAGAGCCACATGACACCAGAAAAATGTAGTGACCCTACAACAGCAAGACTTAAACAACCAAATATAAATGAAGCAGAAGAAAATGACCTAAAAAATAACTTCAGGGGAATGTTTAAGACTCTTAAAAATGAAATGAGAAATTCTGTCAAAAAATGGAGAAAAAGACAAACAAAAAATGGAAGACATAAATAAATCCCTTAAAGAAAACCAGGAAAAAGCAATCAAAAATATGAAAGAAACTATTCAAGACTTGAAAACGGAAATAGAGACAATAAAGAAAACACAAGCTGAGGAATTTATAGAAACAGAAACCATGAGAAAATGATCAGGAACCACAAATGCATAAATAGCAGAATACAGAGATGGAAGAGAGAATCTCAAGCATTGAAGATATAATAGAGGAAATAGACTCAACAGTCAAAAAAAGCATTAAATCTAACAAAAACTTAACACAAAATATCCAGGAAATATGGGATACCATGAAAAGACCAAAGCTAAGAATAATAGGTACAGAAGAAGGAGAAGAAGTTCAACTCAAAAGCACAGAAAATATATTTTAAAAAATAAAAGATATGCCTACGAAGATACAAGAAGCTTACAGAACATCAAATAGACTGGATCAATAAAAGTCCCCTCACCACATAATAATCAAAACACTAAACATACAGAATAAAGAAAGAATATTAAGAGCTGCAAAAAAAGACCAAGTAACATATAAAGGCAGACCTATCAGAATTACACCTGACTTCTCAATGGAGACAATGAAAGCAAGAAGGCCCTAGTCAAGTGTTATGCAGACATTAAGAGACCACAGATGCCAGCCCAGAATACTATACCCAGCAAAACTTTCAATCACCATAGAAGGAAAAACAAGATAGTCCATGACAAAACCAGATTTAACCAATACCTAGCCACAAACTCAGCTCTACACAAAGTACTAGAAGGAAAACTCCAACCCCCAAAAAGTTGGCTACATCCACAAAAACACAGACAAATGATGACTCACAGCAGCAAATCCCAAAGAAAGGAAAACACGCAAATTAACATCACCAACAAGGAAAACTAAATTAACAGGAGATAGCAATCACTGGTCATTAATATCCCTTAATGTAAATGGACTCAACTCACCTATACAAAGCCACAGGCTAACAGATTAGATATGAAAACAGAATCCATCCTTCTGCTTCATACAAGAAACACATCAACCTAAAAGACAGATATTGCCTTGGAGTAAAGGGTTGGGGTAAAATTTCTAAACAAATAAACCTAAGAAACAAGCTGGTGTAGCTATCCTAAGATCTAACACAATAGACTTTTAACTAAAATCAATCAAAAGAGACAAAAAAAGGGCATTTCATATTAGTCACAGAAAAAAATCCATCAAGAGGAAATCTCAACACTAAACATACATGCCCCAAATATGAGGGCAGCCTCATATGTAAAGGAAACACTTCTAAAGCTTAAATCATACATTAAACACCACATATTAATAGTGGGAGACTTCAACACTCCACTCTCATCATTGGACAGCTCAGTCAGACAAAAAAAATGAACAGAGAAATAAGAGAACTAACAGATCTTATAACTCAAATGAACTTAATAGACATCTATAGACTATTTCATCCAAACAGAAAAGAATATACCTTCTTCTCAGCACCTCATGGAACCTTCTCAAAAATTGACCACATACTCAGTAACAAAAAAAAAAACCCTCAACAGATATAAAAAAAAATTGGAATAACCTCATGTATCTTATCAGATCACCATGGTTTAAAACTAGATTTCAATAGCATCACTAATTCCAGGAAGCCCACAAACACCTGGAAATTAAATAATGCTCACCCGAATCATCAATGGGTCAAGGAAGAAATAAAGGGAGAAATTAAAGAGTTCCTAATATACAATGAAAATGACCACACAACATACCCAAATTTATGGGACACAATGAAAGCAGGAAAGTTCATAGCACTAAATGCCAACATAAAGAAACTGGGAAAAAATCCCACACTAGTGAATGGAATTTAATCAAAGACCCGAATGTTAATCCACACACCTTCAAACACCTGATTTATGACAAGGAAGCAAAAAGTATCAAATGGAAAAAAGAAAGCATATTTAACAAGTGTTGCAGCATAACTGGATATTGCCAAGTAGAAGATGAAAATAGAGCCATATCTATCACCATGCACAAAACTCAAGCGTAAATGTATCAAAAACCTCAATATAAAGCCAGCCATACTGAACCTTATAGAAGAGAAAGTCAGAAGCACACTTGAACACATTGGCACAGGAGACTACTTTCGAAATATAACCCCAGTAGCACAGACACTAAGAGAAACAATGGGACCTCCTGAAACTGAAAAGCTTCTCTAAAGCAATGAACATGGTCAACAAGACAAAACAGGCTACAGAATAGGAAAAGAGCTTCACCAACTTCACATCAAACAGAGGTCTTAACTCCAAAATATACAAAGAACTTAAGAAACTGCTCATCAAAAGAAGAAATAATCCAATAAAAAATGGAGTACAGACCTAAACAGAGAACTCTCAACAGAGGAATCTAAAATGGCTGAAAGACACTTATGGAAATGCTCAACATCCTTAATCATCAGAGAAATATAAATCAAAACAACTCTGAGATTCCATCGTACACATGTGTGAGAATGGCCAAGATCAAAAACACTGATGACAACCTATGCTGGAGAGGTTGTGGGGTAAAAGGAACACTCCTGCATTGCTGGTGGGAGTGCAAGCTGGTTCAGATCCTTTGGATGTCAGTGTGGTGATTTCTTAGAAAATTAGGAAACAACTTTCCTCAAGACCCAGCAATACCACTTTTGGATATATTTCCAAAGGATGCTCATGCTCTGTTTTACCTGAGATAGGGTTCCAATTCCAAAGAATTTAACATCTGCCTTCTAAAGAAGCCAATCAGAATGCCAAGATTCTGGAGTAATAATAGTCACATCTACACCTCTGTCTAATAATCTTCCTTTATAATGTTGTTTATTTGTAATCTCAGCTTTGATCTTTGACCATTTATAGAAGTCTGCCAAAATATATGTTTTCTATTTTCTGTTGGATTTTTAAACTTTTTTATTGATTTTATTGAGCTATACATTTTTCTCTGCTCCCTTCATTTCCTCTCCCCTCCCCTTAAACCCTCTCCCAATTTACTCTGGAGAACTTGTCTTTTTTTTACTTCCCATGTAGATTAGATCCATGTATGTCTCTCTTAGGATCCAGAAAGAAATACTAGTCTACTATTCACACTCCCAGAGGATCTGTTGGAATATTTTATTCATCCTCCATGGCTAGTCTATAATTCAGAGCAGTATGGTCTTTTTTATAACAGGCATTGGACTTTCTAATTTTCTTGACGAGGCATGTCCTCCACAGTGATAGGGAATGACTGATACACATTTGACTTGGGGCCCTGCAAGAGGCCCCTCAAGGAGTTTTCCAATGATGACAGGCTGCCTTTCTTTTCTCTTTTTGCTCTTCTCTCATTGGTCTAGTGTCGGCCTTTGTCATATTTTCTGCATAACGCAGAAGGTTGGGGCCTTCTATTTGGGTGGTTCCCAGATGAAACATTACTTCTGGAATGCCCTGTCTATAACCCCTTCTCAGGTGACTTATTCTACCACAATTAAAGCATTTGGTATTTTGATGTCAATTCATACCTTTGGAAAGTGCTTCTCCCACCCAAGCCTCCGGGTTATAGTCAAAGGACTCAATATTGACTGAGTGTCAGATCCATTTGTCCATTGGTGCTCTTCTGACCTTTAAGGACCCAAGTATCATTTTGAATTCTATATTAGCATTTTCAAAAGTAAGAGACTCAATGACTACCCATCTAACTTCTGGATCTGATACCCCTATTTGTATAGCTTTAGTTAATCTTTGCAAAAAAAAAAAAAAGTTACTAAAGTGTTCTCTTGGGCTACTCAGTGTTCTCTGAAGAACAGGTAGAAATAATGTGTGTTATGAAAAGGGGTCTGTTACATTGCTTTAAACAGTTTGGGATATGAACTCAAACCATGGCTGCCCATATACCGTAGAGGATGAAAACCCACAACCTGCTTAGCCCATGAGCCTGCACTGAAGGCCCAGAGGATTCCAGTAGAGCTCTTGACCTTTATTGTCTGCTGAGGCTGAACAAGGCAGTTCTAATTTTACTGGAGGACAACAGGAGCAGCAACAGGGCAGGCACATTTGACAGCAAGAAACTGAGATGCACAGACAAAGCAGCACTACTTTTTCTTGAACTTCCTATGCTATCTGAGCAGTCCCTAGAAGCTTCCCTCAGTGAATCCTTCCTGGAAATGTACTGCAAGTTCAACCTACAGGGAGGTCTCTGTGTTGACAAACATGATTAAATGTCCCATATCTTAGTAGTTTGAAAAAGATAATATAGACAAAATTCTCAAATTTTACTCTTAAATGCAATAGCTTAATGAGATGTGTAGCTGTTAGGTGCTATACAATCCCATATGCTTTGGAATCAGACTGGAAATTCCATATTGATTCTCTCTCAGCGTTCACATTTCAACAAAGGCTAAAACTGTACCAGCATCTGATTGCAATAAGAAAGGAATCTGAGAGAGCAATGTGTGTCCAGCAGAGGGCACTCTGTTTCTTTCACAAGTTAAAAGGGATGCATTTGCCTTACTGCACATCCTTACAACTTCTGTCTTGTATCTCCTTCAATATCACATTTTCTGTGTTCTGTTCAAGCAACACAACAATGAAAGGTTTATGAAATTAGATAAAGGAGAAACTTGAAAGGATGAAGCAGTAGACCTGGATTCACTGCTCTCTGCCAACAGATTACCCTGGATACATTAGTCTCTCTAATCAAAACCATTTTTTATTATGACAAATTCTGACTGGTCTTAGTACAGCCTATTCTCTGCCCAGTTTTTCTAATTATCTCTGATCTTCACTTTTTTCCTCAAATTTTGAACACCACACAAAAAGACTGTCTTTTATGTATGTCATAAAGAAGTGAAGAAATTCAGTGGACTAATCACCACATCACAAATATCTTTGCCTTTTTCTATTAGACCCTCAAGCCTTTGATAGAACAGTACCTTGACTTGGGAAACTTATTTCCTTCAGCTTCAGAAGCTGTGAAATCCAAGATCAGTGCACTTTACAAGTTCAGTGTGTCTCTTACATGTAGTACCTCTTGCTTCTTCTTCAAGGGACACAGAGCGTGGAGGCTAACAAGCTCCCCCAGGCCTTCAATAAAGGCTATAATCTACTCATGAGCACCTCATCTCTACAAATGCTTCACCTCCTTAAGATTCCTCTTCCCAAGACTTAAACTTGGGCTTCAACTCCAACACAAACATCCCCAAAACACAAACATTCAAACCATAGCATTCATCTACTCTAGGAATCACTTGATATTTCTCATTTCTCTCCCCAGCACAATCATTTTAAAAATCCATTTACAGTCAAGCATAGGTGGCACACACCATTAAATCCAGCACTCAGGAGGCAGAGACAGGCAGATCTCTATGAGTTTGAGGCCAACCTGCTTTACAAGAGCTAGTTCCAGGACAGGCTCCAAAGCTACAGAGAAACCCTTAAAAACCAAAAAACCAAAAAAAAAAAAAAGGCTTCTATAATGTGAATAGGCTCTGCCAAAATTCAACCACATCCAGCAGCTCCTCCAAACTACTAGCCCCACCCTGCCCCCAAACCCACCTATTCTACTGCCACCTCAGTGGAACTCTGAAACCCAGCTTACTCCAACACTGAGGGGACTTAAGTGCTGAGTGAACAGCCAAGCGGAGGGACACCCCCATCTCTAGGGCCTCCACAGTGGGATAAAACCCTGGGCCCCTCCCCCAACTCCCTCAGCTTTTCTAGCCAGCCAGCAGGGAGTTTCCTGCAGGTAGGCTCCCCCAAAACCCAACCCCATCCACTGGACCCTCTCAAGCTACTAGCCACGCCCTGCCTAAGAGCTGAGAGCTTGCTATAATACTGAGGGGACCGAGAGCTTGTTACAACACTGAGGGGACCAAGAGAGACCACCAAGAGAGCAGACTTATAGAGACCTCAGAGGCTTTCTGAGACAGACACTGACAGTACAGAGCAGACCAAGAAAAACTCCCAAACACTCAGACAGCCACTGCAAGGATTGGACCAAGATGCAAAGACAGGTTTTTCTCATTCTACGTTGTAAAATTCCATTCTATATTCAGCTAACAATTATCAGTGATTAGCTGTATTTCACACAGATAATTACCTCCTTTTGCTTGAAACCCTTTTCTTCCATTGACTTCTGTGACATTACAGACTTTTGGTTTCACTCCCCTCCTACTGCTTCCTGCTTCTCAGTTGTATGTGTTTGTTCTTTTATGTTTTCCACCAGTGTTTATCCCTTCAATATCACAGCGGCAATGACTTTCTGTACATTCTATTGCATTCAAATTAACACCACCAGCACAGTTATCTTTACTAAATTCTAAGTTTGTATAATTACCTAATCAATATTGCTACTTGTTTTGATTAGTAGGTTTTTTGTTTTTGTTTTTTTTGGTTTTTCGAGACAGGGTTCGTCTGTGGCTTTGGAGCCTGTCCTGGAACTAGCTCTTGTAGACCAGGCTGTCCTCGAACTCAGAGATCTGCCTGCCTCTGCCTCCCGAGTGCTGGGATTAAAGGCGTGCGCCACCACTGCCTGGAGATTAGTAGATATTTTAAACTCAACAAACAAAAGCTGAACTAATGAACATGTTGTGCAATCTTATTTACCCATTGTTCTTTCTATCTCATCTTTCTAGTAGATAAGGGTGAAAACCTCGGGTTTGTTAGTTCCAGATAAGATGCATGGAACAAGCTCATTCTGTCACATTTCTCCCTCCTGTATGTATATGTGTGTGGTGTATGTGACTATGTGTATTCATATGTGGGAACATGTGGGAATCATGTTTCCCATGATTGCTCTCCACCTTGGTTTTTCATTTAAGACAGAGATCGCCAATTTGGCTAGACTTGGGTCCTCATTTTGGGTGGTAAACATTTTTGCCCACTGATCCATTTTTCTACTCCTTCCCATACCTCTTTTAACAATAGCTAAACACTCTAGGCAAAATTTGTAAACTAGGTATCAGGAGACTGGGAAAGGTGGTAAAATGAGGCAAATTGGGCAGAGACTTTAAGATTCTGAAAAGCTTATGGAAGTTATTGTGAAAGACCCCAGACCCCAAGGGTCCTGGGTGCCTTATCAGTGAAGTGACCGCCGCCAAGTCATGAAACGAGACCATTCTGGTTGCAAACAGCAAGAGGCTTTTTATTGCACGGGCGTCCGTGGATGCTACAGGATTCGGTAGCAGAGCATGCTCTCTGGGGTCCAGAGCTGGTATTTATAACCCTAAGGCAGCAAAAAGCTGATGCGTAGTTACAGACCTAAACTGTAAACTCTCAACAGATGAACTTAAAATAACTGAAAGATAATTAAGTTTTGTTTTAAATATAACATTTTTAATCATCGGAGAAATGTAATCAAATAACTCTGAGATTTTATCTTATCCCTGTAAAAATGACCAAGATTAAAAATATTGTTTGTCAATTTCATGTTTAAGAGACTGTGAGATAAAGATCTTCTATTGCTGGTAAAAATGCAAACTGATACAGCTATCTTAAACATTAGTATGGTGAATTTTCAGAATGAGGTAACATATCTTAAAACTCAGCAATATCCCTTTTGGGCCTATTTATAAAAGATATTTAGTCCTACCATAAGGACATGTGCTTAATTATGTACATAACAGAATCATTTTATCATAGACAGAATCTGAAAACAAACCAAAATGCACCTCTTTTGTATCAATAATAAATGAGAATCATGTTTTATAGTTCTTGAAGACAGTGTAGTCCTGCATCCATCTAAACAGATCAAAGTGCCTCAGCTCAAGTCCCCCTAATTTTTAAACCAGAGTCTATACCCTGAACATAACATATGATGACTGGAACAGAGCATCCCCAGAGAAGAGATACCGTCAGGGCTGGGAGGCCCTTGAAGACATTCTTGCCAGTAGGAGCTGGGAGGACCTCGGCATGGGTATAGGGAAGTAAGCAACCTGGACTGCCCAAGGCAGCCCTGCTGGAGCAAGGGAAGGCGTCACATCCATTATAGGGACTTCAGGGGGGCAAGCATTCCCCTCTCGTGGTCCAGCCCCAGTTTCTACCTGTTATAACAGGGAGAACTTAGTTGTAAGTGAGCTCCCCTGTGAAGTGAGGTGCTGTCCCAGGACCCAGCACTGAGGGGCCATGCGCCGGCTCCAGAGCGGGCACCCCCGGGGTGTGGAAGGCGGAGGAGAGGAAGCATGGGGGGGGGCGCAGGATTGCCGGAAGAAATGCAGCCTCCCTGCAAGGGCCCTGGGACTAAAGTTCTGCCCCAAGAGGGCGGTTGTCCGCGTTCTTCTAAACAACATGCGTGCAAACCGCGAGACGGGAACCGCATACTCCTCCAGGCCATCCCTGCTCACTCGCATAGACAGCCGAAGAACTGGTGCCGTAGTGGTCAAGGACCCGTCCTCCCTCCCGGAGCTGACAGAAGCGGCTTAGACCAGCCGGCAGCAGAAGAGCTTGCCCAGCCAGCGGGCGGCCCTAGCCCGGGCCGGTTTAAAGCGGGAGGGAAGCTCAAAGGTTACCTAGAAAGTGCTTGCCTGCCAGGATGAAAACCGCAGAGGAGGCAAGCAGGGCGGGTCAGCAGTACAGCTCCAGCAAGGCATGAACAGCCGGAGCCTGTGCATAGGATGCGGGGCACCCTCCGGACATGGGGCGTCTTTTGCCCACCCCCATCCCTCTGCAAATCGACCCTGGTCCGGGAAAAGAGACAGGGGAGGGGCAGACAGCTGTTATCAAAGTCAGAGGGAAGACAGTCGCCCGTG
Organism: Dicrostonyx torquatus; assembly: GCA_028555095.1. Taxonomy (NCBI): domain Eukaryota; kingdom Metazoa; phylum Chordata; class Mammalia; order Rodentia; family Cricetidae; genus Dicrostonyx; species Dicrostonyx torquatus. Next base: position 109,344 of record JAQHUG010000850.1, on the reverse strand, counting down.
CCTGCACTGGGCTCTGTAACAAAATTGTTTGACCCAGAGTAGGGGGGAATTTTCTGGATAAGTTTTCCTAGGTGACAATGTAAGCCACCTGATCTGGGTGTCCGTGGGAACCTGAATTAAAAAAAAAATTCTCTTTAACCTGTATGGTAATATCAATGTTAAAAGTCCCATCTCTTCAAAAAGTAAAAAACAAACAACGGACAGAACAAACAACAGACACAAACAGCCGGCAAAAAGACGAACTGCACAGCTTCAGTGCCAAACTGAAAGCAGATATTCAGACGGAGGCCTCCCTGCAGACGTACGTATCCTTTCGGATTCGTGCTCAGATGGAGGAGCCTGGACTCCTCCTTACAGATGCTCCTATCCCTCGGATACGTCTGAGACCCAAAGAAATGGGCTCCCCAAATCCCTGAGGTGTCCCTCGGGGTGGCGGGGAAGAAGTCCGAGCCCATCAGCTCCTTCTCAAGCCGCCCAAATACAAATGGCAAAGGTACCTTGCCTACAAATTGGCTACAAATACATATAAACTCCAGACAAACATATACAGAT
>JAQHUG010000850.1:0-67263 GCA_028555095.1 Dicrostonyx torquatus | reverse complement strand
CAGGAGAGAGAGGGGGGTGTCTGGAAATGTGTCTGTGAGTTCTCTGGGTAATGATACTATAAATAACTTGAACTCCTACTGGTTGGCTTTTGGTCATAAAGAGCTCATCATTTCAAGTGCAGTCCTATATAAAAAAAAAAAAAAACCACTGGAGATTGGAGGCCACACGAGCTGAGATCTTTGGTCCATAAGGTAAAGGCATGTTAAACTAATAGTTTGAAAAGGTTTTGAGGGTTTTGAGGGCACTAACTTGGAATGGCTTTAAGAGAGATAAAATTTGTTAATAATAAATACTAATCTATGTCAAACTAATCTCAGACTAGAAGTAGATGTAGTAGTTGTACAAGATTGCTTTTTGTAAATTCACAGCTCTCTTGAGGAAAACGAATTTTTCATGTTCTCCCTCCCATGCATGTGAAATAAAAAAGCGTCTCAGATTACAGGTGTGGCATCCCATGTGGCAGACAGGTACTTTGTTCCAGGGCCATACTGCATGCCCATTCCATAGCCTGGAGGTGGTAACAGCAGTGGGGATTGCATGGGTGAGAGGCTTTGCTGGAGTCCAGCTCTCAGTCCCCCAACCCCGTGTGGCAGAAGTCAGAATGACCTGCACAACAGGGCCAGCATTCTAACACGGGCTTCTCACTACACCGAGGACCCTTTGGAATCTCACAATAACCAGTGTGCTACTTTTTAAAGGGGAAACCATCCACTCCCTGAAGTCACTGCAAAGCTGAAAAATTAATCGTGAAGACAAGTAAGTGTCTGCAAGGACAAGGATGCTCCTGAGAGGCATAGGGGTGGAACAGTCTTGGCCAGTTCGTAAAACTTGAGAATTGAGGCAATTACTTAATGACTTGGCGCTAGAACGGGTAAAAATGACCCGTCACACCCACCCACTGAAGTCTAGTTTCTTAGACACTCCCTTTACTAGGGATGCCAGGGACATGCAGCCACGCCACAGCCCCATGATCTCATTCATTTAAAATCCTTTTGCACAGAGGCTCCAGGCTCATAGAACCTCTTCAGATGTATAGTCTGTATAGAATGGAGTATTTGTATTATATATATAATGATATATATACATACACACACATATACATACTCTGTGTAGCTGGAGTGCCTCTGTGATTCTCTACTCGATCAGGGGCTAGGAAGCACGTTCAGTAGTGGTGCCTGGTCCACCACCTCCAGCAGCTGCAACAGCAGGATGGCAAAGCTCTGGAGCATGGCAATAAACTCGGGATAGTAACCGCAGACGGCGAAAGTCACAAAGGCTTGTCAGGAAACAATTACAATGTGGACTTAACATACTCTAAGCACTGGGTGTCATTTCAGAAAAGCCACAGGGGACCTAGGCAACCTCCTGCACACAGTGTGGACTGAGGCTGAATGTCCCACTCATTTCGCTGACAAACTTCACCTCTATCCCGGATTCTCTCCCCCAACCCCATCTTAACTGGACTGAACACCGGCTTGGTGCAGGCAAGTCAAGTAAGTGTTACATCTCAAACCTTTTATTTTGACACAGAGCCTCCCTATGATGCAAGGTTGGCCTTGAACTTGTGATCCTTTTGCCTCAGCCTCCCAGGGAGGCAGGAGAGCGACGGGAGTATCGTGATTTTGAAGCTGATGAATGGATAAAGCGTCCTGGTGTTGGTACTGTTTGTTTTATCTCACTGACCTCCAAATGGCAGTGTTTGCTTTGTCACTCAGCAAACATCAAGTGTCCTGCCCTTTCAGGTCCTACAGGTCTGTGGCTTTTGTGCCTGTCCGTGCAACTACAGTCCTTTTGTTGCAAGTCAGTCTTCCTGTGAGTGAGTGAAGGTATTAAAGAGGTGCCAAGCCGGGCGGGCGGTGGTGGCGCACGCCTTTAATCCCAGCACTCGGGAGGCAGAGGGAGGCGGATCTCTGTGAGTTCGAGGCCAGCCTGGTCTACAAGAGCTAGTTCCAGGACAGGCTCTACAGAGAAACCCTGTCTCGAAAAAAAAAAAGAGGTGCCAAGCACTGAAAGTGGGGAGGCAGGTCAGTCTCCTAGGTAGAGTGCAGTGTTTCCCACCATGTTCCACCACAGCCTCAGAGTCCGATTCAAGCTGGGTTTCTTATCCACGGTTCCATTAACCCACAGTGTTCCCAGTGGCACCCGATGTTGGGCAGGCTTTCATCACGAAATTCTGTTCCAAACTTTTTTGAAATATTTAAAACTCCAGAACGCAGCGATGAGCTGCACAGCGCTGGGTCACGCCAAGACGCGGCAGCATTTGCTCACAGGGGCATCTGCTCGGGTTTTGTATTTCTTCCGTGAGCACAGGTGCCTCCTCTCACCCCACAACACTAGCCCCGTGGGTGGCCACCTTTTTCTCCCTGAGGAGCCAAGCTGAAAAGCAGAGGCTCTTCTCCACTCAGCAGATGCTAAGGCGATAAGCTCTGCCTTCTCGGACCCTTGCAAGGCTGAGTTTGAAGTGTCTTTTCCCTCTCTGAAGGTTCTGGCTATGGACCAGTGTCTCCACACAGCGCAACAGCCCTTGTGTCTGGGGACTCCACAGGAGGATGGCTTTGCAAGACCCTCAGTAGGTAAGCCCTTACAGCATCTCCCGGCTACAAGAATTTGCATTTCCTCTAAACTCTAGGGTTCTTTAAACTGTAATAGAGAGTAGCGGAAGAGTATCTCTATGCAAACCTTTTATTTTTCATTGTTAACTTATCATTTCCACGATGTTTTATTATTTGGACAGGTCTGAGAGTATTGAATGTTTGAAACAAGAGAAGATGAAAATTCAGATTTGCTTTTGCTTTTAATTCAGATGCATTTTTGGCAAATTTCTCCTATGGTGGATCGTTGTCAGGGGTATTTCCCCCTCAGAGCTATGTGGAAGTTTAGAATTACATCTGGGCATAGATTCAGAAGCAAATAAATAATAGACATAACCAAGGATGCCATGAGTCATTTAAAACTACTATTTAAAGTAGAAAAAAATGTTTCACCTCTGCTAAAAAGGGTGTTATCTTTTCTATATTGTTTTCAAAAACTATAAAGTCTCTAAAATCTGATGTTTAAAGTGATCAAATATTTAAAGTGTAATACAGATATTTTTCTCTTTATAGACCTTCAGGTGGTCTCACATAGAACTGTTTATATGCTCATAACCATCTTAACTCCAGTTCTGGAGATTTGATGCCTTCTATGGCTTCTGCAGATACTGTACCATGCCCTGTACCCACATGGTACACAGACATATCTGCATACACAAAGGCAAAATACCCGTATACATGAAATAATGGAATGTAAAAATTACTTAAATCTCACCTTTAGTCATCTTCCACATGCCACCCATGCTTTCCGTGTTACTTCCATCTCCTCTGTTACAGGAACACACACCACCCATGGCGGGTGTATTTATAGAGTCCTTGTCAAGCCCTGGGAATCTGTAGGGATTGGGACTGAAACATCCCCCATTGTATTCCTTTGCCTCCTATTTGTCTGAACCAGATTTGGCAGCCAGCTCACAGTCCCGTGGTAGGAATCTAGAACCTTTCCAGTCATTCCTAAAGATGGGGCTTATCTGTCAGATCCCTGTGAGGGCTGTGGGGCTGCCCCATGCAAGTCTACGGTGGCGAGGAGGCCCCCAGGACTGCGTTGCTGACTCTCGATGAGTAAAGTCCTGAAAGCCCAGCAGGAACTCATAGGGTCACTGCACTCGTTTCTCTTTTGAGTGGTGGAAATCAGAGCTGTCTGCTTGTTAACAACCACGAGATCATCAGAGGGACCAAAGGCTTCCCCCTGGGTTAATTTATAAAAGACTCAGTCACCTCACTGTGGTCAGAACTGTCCCTAATATATCCCACGCTAATACCATCATAAAAAGGAACAAATTTCTAGAAAATAAAAGGAAACAGTATGTAGACACATAACCTATGAGCCCTAGTTTGTTTTTAAAATTCTTTTTTTGTTTTGTTTTTCGAGACAGGGTTTCTCTGTGGCTTTGGAGCCTGTCCTGGAACTAGCTCTTGTAGACCAGGCTGGTCTCGAACTCACAAAGATCCGCCTGCCTCTGCCTCCCGAGTGCTGGGATTAAAGGCGTGCGCCACCACCGCCCGGGTGTTCTTAAAATTCTATGCAACGATCACTATCACCTGAAGTCACTGTCGGGCCCGCCTCCACTGAGTAAGAGGGTTCTTTCCAAACTCACCTCCTTCCTCTTCCACCTCTAGTGGGTGCTGTGAGGGACATCAAGTGTTCATTGATTGTTTCCCCATGGATTTCCTAGAGCCCAGATTCTACTCCTCTGTCAAAACCTAGTCTTATCTCAGGACACAGAGACAAGAGCCACCCATGTTCCTTCTACTCCAAGGCAGAGAATCTCTATTGTTGGTACCACTTTAGTCGTTGGCCAACAATGACTGGTAAGTCACGAGCTCAGTAACCTCATCCTTCTTCCTTTTTGCCCCACTGCTCTTAAACTCCAGAAAGCTTGTGAAGATTTATGATCACACAGTACCAGACCCGTCAGGTGCTCTCTTCCTCATTTTATATGACATTTGAGAAGTCATGGTCCACGGGGCTGAAGGAGTATTTAAAGCAGTTGTAACTTAATATCTGGAGTTCAGCTAACAGCCTCCCCAGGCTTGGAGAACTGATTCAACTGCAGGTATCCTGGGCCTTTTGAGGGGCAGTTGTGGATTTAAGAGAATGTGCTCCTGCCAACATGTGAGAATACTACCTCATCCTGAGACCTAAAAATAGCCAGATGTGTTTTATCTAGCTCACTCAGGCTACTTTGCATATAACCAGATAACATTGGTTTCTTTGGGTGGCAAAAGACAGTGGAACAGGTCTTTCTTCTGTTTTCTCCTAAAGAAAGATCTCCCCGGGGCTGGAGAGATGGCTCAGAGGGTAAGAGCCCTGGCTGCTTTTCCAGAGGTCCCGAGTTCAATTCCCAGCAACCACATGGTGGCTCACAACCATCTGTAATGGGGTCTGGTGCCTTCCTTGCCAGCAGTACATTGTATGCTTAATAAATAAATCTTTAAAAAAGAAAGAAAGATCTCCCTAGGACATGCCTCCTAAGGAGCATCCTTTGTCATTTTGCCATATTATTCAAGTGTCACATGTGAATTCCAGTCCCCATCACCCCATGTAATTCAGTTTTGTGTTCTCTACACAGTCGATAGCAATTGACGGTGGCCCTCCAGACAAACAGTTTCGCCTATTTTGATCATACTGATCCATCTGATTTTTCTGCTTCACAGAGTCTGACAAGATAGAGTCATCTCTTCGTAGTATCCAGAAATTTGTTCCTACAGACTTTGCCAGCTACACACAAGAGCATTATCGGTTTGCAGGCAAGAACATCATCATCCAAGAATCCATTGAGAGCTTTGGCACGGTGGTGTGGCCAGGGGTGAGAACTGCTCCATTTGTTTGTGGCCAGGTTTTCTGGAGATAAAACGTTTCATACATCTGTGTTGTCTAGGACAACTGGCCATGTGCCTTCTCACCTCTCTGCTTTTCCAATTGATGACTAACAGCCTGGTCCCCCAGGGGCTTGGGTTGTGTTTGGACTCTGCGGACATACAACATTTCTTCCAGCAGCACTGGCTTTGAAACAAAATCCTCCTCTCCCTTTCCTGTATCTTCCTCCTCTTGCTCCCTGCCCATCCTTTCTCTTCCTTCTCACCATGAGAGACAAGTGTGCCATCACTGCGAGCTACACAGCCCCATCCCTAAACAATATTTACTGAACTATTTCAAGAGACATAAGTAGGCCACGTTGGAAATGGGATGTAACACTCATACAACTATTATATGAAAAAGTTAAGGATTTCTAGTTTAGAATTGGCAACAGGTATCTTTGGGGGTTCCCTCATTCTCAGTCATTAATTAATCCCAGACCTATTTCACAAGGTAAATTGCAGAGACTTCAGAGGAAACACTCAGCTGCCAGTTCCCTACCTCTCACTTCCCATGCTTGTGAGGATACTAGTGAAACAGACGGAAGTCCATTGTTTTCAGGTTCGGTGGTCATGGGCAGACATTTGTCCATTTTTCTTTGGTTTCCTTATTTCAAATGTGAACTAATGGTAAAAGGAGTTGCTGACATGCTTGTTCAGATTAATGAGGCACCACATCTAGGCCCCTATTAGCTCTAGTTACTGCTACATTATTCCTACCTCACAGATGAGAATACAAGGCCTCAGTAAGTTTATAGACTGTATAAGCCTTAACTCTGGGGTGCTCTGGGGCCTAGTATTACCAATCTTCCCAATGCAAGCCTGTCCAGAAGGTTAGAAAGGGTTCACAGCAGAATTTTTTAGACTTTGGAGTCATATTGAGATCTTACTGAAATGTATATCTTGATTGAAGACTGGCTCGGGGAAGGAGGAAGGTTGTGACTATTATTTCCTAAGAACTGGCTAAGAATACATATGATATGATAAGAGGCTCTAAGCTGGAAAGCCATGATGGTGGCTCTGTGGAGCACTGAGCAGTCACGAAGAGGGTCTCATGAAGAGGGCTCTGCAGGTGGTCCTGGAGATTGGTAGTAAGTGGGAGGAGTCAAGTCTTCTGCTCTGGGGGCTCTTTTGCTATTTATTTATTTTTTTTTTAATATTTATTATGTATACAATAGTCTGTCTGTGTGTATGCCTGCAGGCCAAAAGAGGGCACCAGATCTCATTACAGATGGTTGTGAGCCACCATGTGGTTGCTGGGAATTGAACTCAGGACCTTTGGAAGAGCAGGCAATGCTCTTAACCGCTGAGCCATCTTTCCAGCTCTTTTGCTATTTATACATGGGTAGGACTTCATTCCAGCAAAGGTCTATTCCCTGACCCAAAGTCTGAAAACACCACACTTCCCTGCTTCCTTTCCTATTACATCAGACAAGCAGGTAACTATAGTGATGGTAAACATTGGGAAAAGAAAGGCCTCAGCCTGTCGTGCACCAAACTGGCCTCTCTTGGGATCTCTAAGTGGGAAAACGACACTTCCTGTGTGACTTACGGTGCAGCTGTCCATGAAAAGAGGTTACCTCAGTTTGCTTGGAGGGATAGAATTGGGAGTTTGAAATGTCAAAAGGACCCTTATTGGAAGGCAGTGTCCTCAGAGGGAGGCTGGCCTCAGCCATCTTCACAAAATCACACAGAATATGTCTTCTGGGCCACTCTAGGTGATACTCAATACTGAAGGTCCACACAAGAACGTCTTCTTGCCAACCAAAGCCCCCAACCTCGCCTTGGTGCTCTCTGACATCTACGACGCTCACCTGGCAGACCACTTGCATCTTTCTTCAGCTGGCGCAGCTCCCCACAGGAGGAAGGCTGTACTGAGCTCCCAGTGGTCTCTAGTCTGCCCTGTACCACTTGTAGGCCTCGCGTATGCCATGTAAACCACAGTATTTTGTAAGTGGTTTACAAGTCTTAGCCCTGCCACCAGTGTGCCTTGACAGCATAGACAACTGCTATTATCCTTGCAGATATCCGTTCAACAGGGGCCCAGGATGCAATGGGGAGAATAGGGTTACTGTGCTATTCACCTTATGAACTGCAATGATGAAAGCAGGTGTTCAGGAATCCCCTAGCCAATAATCTCCCGCCTAGCCCAGATAGAAAGCAGAGTGCAAACAATTGAGCTCAGCTGCTTTGCATCTCCGTGCTCCTGTGTTCACACTGCAATCCTGGCCTGTGTATACATGGACTTGTTACTCTCTTGCACATCCTTCTCATTGCTAGCTGGCATTCCATTCACACACGGGGGGTGGCGTGGAGAAAGTCCTGGCTGTCCTGGGGCTCACTACATAGGCCAGGCTGGCCTTAAATTCACAGGGATCCTCTTGCCTCTGCCTCCTAAGTGTTGGGAACAAAGGTGTGTGCCACCATGCCCGGCTGATGCAAATAACACTTCTTTGGTGAATCAATGAGATATCTCATTATCGAAAAATTTGGGAAAGTAGAAACAAAGAATAAATGAACAATGAAAAGGACATTTGATGTCATTCACAAAAACTAATTTGCTCTCATTGTAGTCCAGACTGGCATCATCACGACTCACCTAGACATGCAGATACAGACCCACAGAAGCTATGGATCGGAGTCTTTAACCAGCTACTCTGAACACATGAACAAGTACTATTCTGACCATGTTTATCAGCTAAGAGGAAGGGAAGAGAGAGGAGGGGGAGGACTCCAAATCGGCCAGCTGTCCAATGCAACAGTCCTAATTAGTCTGAATTTTGTTGAAAGAACTGGGGAAAAGGTTCTCAAATTTATTTAACTTACTTGAAGCACTTAGAGGCCCAACATGACAAAGCTGGCAGAAACTGCTATTTTTCAGTACAGGTTTCCCATTTATTCTAAGAGTGGAACTAATCTTTCTCTTCCTTTTCCTTCTTTCTCCTTTGAGATCAGTCAGGCCTGACACAGACAACAAAACTAATCTATTTCTCCAGTTCCTTAGCTAGAACTATAATATCATACATTAAGTTTCTCTTTCTTTTTGGATGTAGGAAAGAGACAGAATCATACAGTAGTTTGGGCTGGCTCAAGTTCCTCAGTGTTGTGCTTACAGATCTAAGCCTCAGTATCTGGCTATTTTGGTTCTTAGAGAACACTTACTAAGCTGAAAATATTTAGAGATACACCTTAATGTTCAACTACAAGTGTCCAGTGGTCTGCTCCTGGCTTCTAACGATCCAATTCCCAAATGGAAATTGTTGTTAATGTCTTTTAGGCTACAGCTTTGTGCCAATATTTGGAAGACCATACAGAAGAATTAAATCTCCAAGATGCTAAAATACTTGAAATCGGTGCTGGACCAGGACTTGTTTCCATCGTGTCCAGTCTTTTAGGTTTGTTTCTTTTGCTCTCATTTAAGAAAAAAAAAAAACTCTTCTGTGACAATACTGATTTCTTACTACTGACAGAGTATGACTTGGCTTTAATCTCACTGAATCATTCCCAAATGTCACATGACAGGCGTCGTTCGTTATTCAGCTAGTCAGCTACTTCAATACATTTAGTTTTCAGGGAAGGAAGTTGAGAGTCCAAAGGTATGAAACTAAATCCCTTTGACATTCATGGATGGGGGTGGAGGTTCAAGTTGGGGTGCTACTGACACCAAATGTGGTGCACAGAGAGCACAGCTCAGGAATACAGGAGAAAACTGTCCAGCTTAAGTAATATCAGCTTGCTCAGCCTTTACCAACAAAGGCATGGTTTAGAGATGCAGATGGTCACTGTGTGTGTGTCTTCTAGTAAACGAAATTATGGTTGCATTACCATCTCTCTCTCTCTTTCAGGAGCTCAAGTCACAGCAACAGATCTGCCTGATGTCCTAGGAAATCTTCAATACAATCTTTTAAAAAACACACTGCAATGCACGGCTCATCTACCTGAAGTGAAGGAACTGGTATGGGGGGAAGACCTGGACCAGAAATTCCCTAGGTCAAACTTTTATTACGATTACATCCTGGCCTCTGATGTGGTCTACCACCACTACTTTCTCGATAAGCTTCTGGCTACCATGGTGCACCTTTCCCAGCCAGGCACTGTGGTGCTCTGGGCAAACAAATTCAGATTCAGCACTGACTATGACTTTTTAGATAAGTTCAAGCAAGTGTTTGATACCACTCTCGTGGCTGAACATTCAGAGTCATCAGTGAAACTTTTTAAAGGGATACTAAAGTGGGACTGATATGTAAAGAGCCTTTCAAGGTATCAGTGTATTGTGAGCTCTCAGAAGGCACACTGTACCATACTGCTATAGCCAGAATAAGCGCAACTCAATAGGACAATTTTCCAAGATGATAAAACGACACTGCCAGTCTACGTATCTACAGAGAGCAACACAGAAACATGAAAGCTGTCTTGCTAACTTCCCAAGAGCCTTAGTTAAGTGCTGAATATATTTTACCCAAAGAAATTAATGAACAAGTGGGTTCTTCCTACTGGTTTCTACTATACTGCCTGGACTTTACATGTGCCAATGTGCTTTTGCCATAATTATTGACACGGAACTTAACAGGGTCTGTGTAGCCCAGGGCAGCTTTGAAATAGATGTGCACCGGCCTTAAGTCTCCTGATTACAGGTTTGTGCCACTTGTGATTGGCATACTGTGGCTAGGACATGTATACGGGACTGTAGCAGGGAGATGGTAACAATGACTAAAGGTGCAAACATGGAATCTCCTGGGATGAGGAAACACGTCTTTAGAGAGACGGCTTGGCATTTGAGAGCACTGGCGATGCGGTCATGGGGAGTGGAGTACAGATCTCATATTACAAGCTGCTGTTCGGCAAGCAACTCTTTACAGCTCTACGGGATCTGATGCCCTCTTCTGGACTCTAAGTACCACAGGTACGCACACTGACACATACATGTGCACACTCAGACACAAATGCATCTAAGTGAAAATTTCTCTAGAGAACTTACAATTACTTTACCTCAACTACATGTAAAATTTCCCATTAGACTTCTATATTGCCTGTTCCCCCCACACACAGATTTCTTATTAAAATTCTTACAATATTAGAAAAGAATGCAATTACTTGTTCTCATAAGACATCGTAAGAATGAAAAAAATAAGTATCACAAGGCTGGGGGGGAATCAGTCAGTAATATGCTTGCCACATAAGTGTGAAGATCTGGATTCAATCCCTCAGAGCCATATAAAAAGCTGGGCACAGGCAGTATAGTCCCGCAATCCCACTGCTGGAAGATACAGGAAGATTCCTGCACTTGCTGGACAGCGAGTCTTATCCTAATTGTTGAACTTCAGTCCTTGTCTCAAATAGAAGGTAGACAGTGATTGACGAAGATACTCAGTGTTCACCTCTGGGTCCCACACAAATGTGCACACAGATGAACATGTACACTCACCCCATACACTCAAGTCTTTGAGTAAGGAAAAACAAAATTCTGACCACCATTATCACATACACATCCACACAATTATGCATCTCCTACTTTCACTAAATAAATAAAAACAACTAATCATGGCCAATGCATTAGCCATGCTTTCCTAAAGAGGAAGAAAACTTGTTGCAGTACTCTGCTTTAGAATACAGAAATCCACAGAAGAAACTACGTAGGAAAGGACAGTGGTTTTGGTAACTGCACGTGTGGCAAACACAGGGTATTTGTTTGAGGACTCTCCATAGTTTTACTTGCTGTTACTTCCCTGTCGAGTACGGGTAGAAGTCAATCTGGAAATCATTAGTTTCTCAGTGTGAATGCCAGTGACTGAGTATGATAAAGCCATGGGATATCCACGATGGTGGTGGGATCAATGAAACAAAGTAAAGTTCAGAAACACACAGGGCTGATTCTGAGACCACACGGGCTGCTCTGTGTTTTATCAAACTGATGGGGCAGGGGCCAAGGACTCTGAGCCTGAGACACAGTCACCTTGTACCAGGACTTCAAGAAAAGCCAGAAGGCAAGGAGAGGACTGTGCTAGAGAAAGGAAGCCTGATATTCAAGGGAATGGTCAGAGGCGGGTAGCCCCTCCAGAGACCCAATTGCCAATGATAGGTGAAGCGGCCAAGGATCGAAAAGATTTCTTGTAGGTGGAAGAGAGCGATCTGTTGATGGTGGAGCAGTAGGTAGGGTCTCAGAGTGAGCTCTGCCACTGAGCAAACATGCCATGTGCAGCAACAGAGTCAATGTGAGAGGTTTATTGGGGGAGAGGGACAGCGGAAGAGTGAAAGGGTGACGCCTCCTTCCATCTAGAGGTATCTTGGGCAGAACAAAGGTTGCCTCAAACTGCCTGCTGTGCTGCCTGTGGGCAGGAAGAAGCACTTTCCCAGCCAGGGAACCAAGTATAACTTTTAAAAAGCAGCAATTTGAAAGTTTCTTACATTAACAAAAAAGGCCAATAAACAATTTTTTTTCCAAAATATTTCCTTTTTTTAATCCCACAGAACATACAAACACCCATGTGAACAGATAAACAGAATGAAGTATATCATGTAATAGTTTGTTTTTTAGTATTAATGGGTCATGAAGTGCACCACAGGGCCAGCCTACCATGTGCATTAAACTCAAGAATATGGCACTAACGAAGCCTGAAGGGATTTCAAATTTTGTCATTCCACTTCAAGAACGGCAGGCCATGGCTTGTTTAGGGACAAAGTAGGAATGGAAATTAACTGCAAATGGACAAATGATTTCTTTTAAAATTAGGTTGTGCCAGGTGGCAGTGGTGGCACACGCCTTTAATCCCAGCACTTGGGAGGCAGAGGCAGCTGGATCTCTGTGAGTTTGAGGCCAGTGTGATCTACAGAGCAAGTTCCAGGACTGGCTCCATAGCTACTGAGAAACCCTGTCTCAAAAAAACAATAAAGAAAAAAAAAAATAAAGAAAACCACAGTAACAGGTTTGCTAGGGGTTGGTGACATGGCTCAGGAAATAAACAATCTCCAGAATCCACAGGTGGATGAGAATCAACTCCCACAAATTGCCCTTTGACCTCTGTGTATGTGTGTGCACATGCCACACAATCAGACATAATGAAAAGTTAAGAAAATTCAAAGGGAGCCCAATTTCTTCTCAAATGTTCTACCTTTGAAGTATATAGAGAAATAAAATTACAGCAATTGGATCCTGTTTTCTAAGTATCATCTTGGACTTACAAATCTATCTTATATGTATTTCCATAGTAAGACAGAAATACTTTTAGAAAGTATGGACTGACTATATTAAGTAGACAAGCTGCTGCCTGGTGTCCAGTACACAGTTTATCACAGGCTCACCATAGCTCAACCAGGCCACCAGACACAGAACAGCCTCCTGGCCCCTACACCCACAGGAGTTCAACTCCTTGAAAAACTTTCTTGTCCTTTAGACCTCAACTCACTTTTCCACTGCAGCAAATTTGAAGCAAATCACAGAAAAATCTTTTCATCTGCAAGTTCAGTTTGTCTCAAAGTACGAGATGTAACACATCAGATAAACACATCTGAAACACATTTTTTTTTGTTGTTGTTCTGGTTTTTCAAGACAGGATTTTCCTTTGTAGTCTTGGCTGTCCTGGAACTCACTCTGTAGATCAGGCTGGTCACAAATTCAAAGTGACTCCTAAGTGTTGGGATTAAAGGCATGGACCACCACCGCCCAGCTTTAAAATACAAATTTTACAAATTAAGTACGCGAATTTCTTTTTTTTCTTTTTCTTTTGTTTTGTTTTTCGAGACAGGGTTTCTCTGTAGCTTTGGAGCCTACGCTGGAACTAGCTCTTGTAGACCAGGCTGGTCTCGAACTCACAGAGATCCGCCTGCCTCTGCCTCCCGAGTGCTGGGATTAAGGGCATGCGCCACCACCGCCCGGCAAGTACGCGAATTTTTTTGTCTCATGACATGACATTTCTAGTATCTCAATAGAGACCCTCAAAGGTCTGTTTCATTATTTTTTGGTCTATTTCCATCTGCTGTTCCCATATGCTCCTGCTCTTGTAAAATCATACATTCTGATGCCTCAGACTTGGAATCAGCTAGGGCAAGCCTAGACTAGATCAGTCAAGGTACAGTTATGAGTTAACACGAATTGCTGCTGGAAGCTAAGATTTGAGGCAGTCAATTCAAGGAATCATTGCTGGCATGTGCTTTGTATTAACTTGCAAACTCACAATGAGACCAAAGGCAATTACTGTAGCTCCTCTGTATCTTGTGCATGTTTGCTGAGAGCTGGCAGTCTGTTCCTCAGTGCACTTGGGGTGCGTGGCTGGAGTTCACACACACTGAACTCACTGCAGGACTGTCATTAACCACTGTATGGACAAAGACTGAATAGATCATATAGTTGCTAGCTGTTCAAGAATACAAGTGGGCTTCTAGATGAAATTAAACCAGCACTTTTGTGTGCCAGTGAGCACCTAGTACTTTCTAAGAGCAAAGCTCCCATCAAACCCTAACTAGTGGATCCAGAGGGTCAGGATTCTGTCAAGGGGAGTGTTTTCATCAATGTGCCCTGATATAGCAATACTCCTATCTTCCTTTCTTTGGTTTTCATGTTCAGACTAAAGTCTAGTTTATTTACTACTTTCTTATGTTTTGAAAAGAAGTTCCATTTGAGAGGTTTTGGGGAATGCTCCCTCACTCACCTCCCTACATGTATGCTTCTTACTTTACAACCTACATGTAGAGGATGAAGACACTGGTATTTTCAAGTCCTGGCTTATAGAGAAGAAAACACAACACAAAAACTGCAGGTAACTCAAATAGGCAATTTTTAAATGCACACTGCATGGGACACAGTGATCAACTGAAGGGCTGTTGAGTGGCTACAAGAAGATCAGACAGCAAAGACACAATATCCAGCCTCTGGCCAAATCACTAGGGTAACAGGCACCACAAAGAAGGTTTGAGTCTGTGTATCTAAAAACAGGGCTGGCCTCTTCAAAGGCGAAAAACATGTAATTCTTGGATGCAGGTAATAGTATTAGAAGGAATAGGAATCCCATGATGACAAATTGCTTATAATTGGAAGGGAGGCTCAGGAAGTAATCCCTAATACACACTCTGCAGCTCTGTTTCTTTAGGATGATATCTTTCCCTGTCCTTCAGTTTTCAGTGAAAAGAATACAAGCATTTGCCACAATAACTTTCAGCCACTTCCTCATCCTTGCATCTTTCCTTACGGTTTCTTTTTTGCGTGTGTGTCGGGGGGTAGGGTTGAGGACATGTTCTAGAGTTTACTTGAGTTCATCTGTTCTTAGGAAGCACAGTATAATCAGGACAAAAACAGCAGGTAACACGGCAGCACCTTGTCTGCCCCAGTTACAGAACTGCACAATAAAACTATTTACAAGAATAGGCTCAATGGTAATAGTTTACTGACCCCTCCCTACCTGAGGTACTTCACAGGTAGGGGCAAGACCTGGTAGTAAAACAGATTCTGAAATTAATAAAATTAATAAAAGGTCACTCATCTTTCTGAGCCTTTCAGTTCTGTCACTGAGCTAAGACTGGATGTAAGTGCCTGCATGTATGTGTACAGGTGAAAATACATGTAATGATGTGAGAGGTCATGCATATGGCTGTCCAGAGATGGATGTTAAAGACTCCAGATCTTGCAGAAACTGTATGCAAAATATTTTAAAGCAGATCTGCATTTTTTCATAAGGCTCTAATGTTTTTTTTTTTAAGATTTATTTATTTATTAAGTATACAACATTCCTTCCATGTATGCTTGCATGCCAGAAGAGGGCACCAGATCTCATTATAGATGGCTGTGAGCCACCATGTGGTTGCTGGGAGTTGAACTCAGGACCTCTGGAAGAGCAGTCAGTGCTCTTAACCTCTGAGCCATCTCTCCAGCCCCATCTAATGTTTTTTTATCAGATAAAAAAACAATTACAAATGATAGACACAATTAACTAGTAGATCTTTTATAGCAGTAAACCAAGGGATGAAGATCACATAATCCATGCACACACGCGCGCGCGCACGCACACACACACTTTTCTATTAGATTAACTACAGACTTTTTTAAAGTTATCTGTTTCTGTCTGTTTATTTTATGGAGCCAGGAGTACTACGCAAAAAGATAAAAGTAAAAAAGTTAAACATACACAGGACTTAAACACACGATAAGCATTGGAAATATATTCAAATAATTGCAAACCTATAAGAAAAATTATTAAAATATATTACCTTACTTTTTGGCCAATAGATTAAATAAACTGTTCTAACACCAAATTTAATTTATTAAAAAAGATTAAGACCAACTTTAAGGAGCTTCAATATTTACTTTTATTATTTATAAAAAATTAAGGTATCAGAGTGCAAATCATGTACTGGGCCTGTGGTTTTGCACATTTATTCATGTGTTTTACATGATTTCAAGGTTATGAACATACCGTGTGTATCTTTACAATACCTGATTGATTCAGCTGTCTGACACTGACACATGAAAATTTAATGCATTCTGATGCTGTGTACTTGCGGATGCTGGAAAAATAACTTGTCTGTGATGACTCCTTGGTGAAGATTTCTGTAACAGGTGTCCTCCCTCAGTTGCCATGTTAATGCCACCACCCTGCCTCCCATTAATTTCCTCATTAGGAAAAAGTCTGGAAATGACGTTTTCTTAATTTTGAGTCTAGTAAATAATTTAGCTATTCCTATTACAGCTTTTTAAGGCCTTTATATAATTAGAAAAAGAAAAAAATTAAACATGTTTTAATCTTTTGATTTATAAAACAAAAAAAATAGGATTTAACAGTTTTACAGTTAAAATTCACAGATGAAAACTTCTCATGCATGTAAGCAGCTGCACCCAACTCATAGTGCTGGGGCTGGCAAGTAGGATATGCCCTGTCCTTGCCAAATGGGGGAGGCAGTAGGAAAACAACATGATGTCAGAGGTCTAGATTTACATGTAGTAAGTCACACGCCAGTGAGTTCTCTGATAAATACACATAGTTTTAATGATCAGTATTGGATAGTGGATGAAAACATGCATTAGTTAGACTAAAAATGCCACACATTTGTTCACTATAAAATTTTCTTTTTGGAAATTTAAAGTCTTGGTTCTTATTTAGAATACACAATAATCAGGAGGATACATGATGGGGAGCCAGTTTTCAGTAAAAGATGCACAATGGGTCCATCCAAGTAACTTCATTAGCTATGATAAAACAGAGCATTAGTAAATGAGATGGCAGTTCAACGTCCAAAATTCAGAATAACTTAGTAATAATACAGTAACAACACACAGTCAGAGCCTTCCGTCTCTCAGTCTCTCCATCCACCGACTGGTGTCCTTCTGAACAACCAATCCTGTTCAGAAGCACAACCACACAGAAACAAGAGTTCTCTTAACCTAGTCAAGACACAAAGGACTGAAACTGTCTTACTATTTGGACTGACTGATGAAGGTAGACAGAAAACAAGATGACATTAAAATAATTTTTCTTCATATCTCAAACTAACTTGTGGAGAAAATTCCAACTAGATTTCCTTTGCACATGTGATATATGGTAAACTAACAAAGATGAAAATCATCTCAGACAAAAATTCAAATATAAACTTCACAAATCGAGCCATCTGACAAACAACCAAGTCAATACACGTTGAGAAATGCTTCCTTCCAAAAGGAAAACATTGTCTTCTAACTAATGAGAGTAATTAATTCGTTTTTGACCTGGTTGAAAACATTCAAGGCTAATAGGTCTCTTAACAGCAGTGAGAATGGTTTAGAAATTTGGATGGCTACAAGTGGTCTCTTATGCATTTATTATACATTTCATATTGCTTTAGTAATGGTAACAACTGTCCACAATAAAATACGTTATGTTATAATGAGCATGGGTGTTTTTTTCCCAGTGCTCTTGTCACTATGCAATATGGAAATGATACACAGTATAATTCAGACATCACTTACTTGAATACAATTTTTCCAGTTTTCTTTTGTTGGTTTTTCTTCTACAAGTTTAGTTGCAAACTTAAGGCCTCTCCCATACATCTTATTTACTAATGCATGCTTGTATGCAAATGTTAAAACCTATGATATAAAACAAAATAAAAATAGTCAATGGGGTATTTATAAAAATGGCCACTATAAATCACTAAAATTGTAAAGGAGAAGTTTTACATAAGCATCTCCTTCTGAAACTGGTCTGTCAGGCTGTTTCATTCTACATTTTGCTTGAACTGTGGAGTGTGGTAACCATTCTCGAGGCCAGCCTGGCCTACAAGAGCGAGTCCCAGGACAGGCTCCAAAGCTACAGAGAAACCCTGTCTCGAAAAACCAAAAAAAAAAAAAAAAAAAGAAAGAAAGAAAAAGAAAGAAAGAAATCCTGTTATACTACTGATTTGTTCTTTGGGGCCAAGCCAAGTATTAAAAAATGTTCATTTAGCCGGGCGGTGGTGGCACAAGCCTGTAATCCTAGCACTTGGGAAGCAAAGTCAGGTGAATCTCTGTTTGTTCGAGGCCAGCCTGGTCTAGAGAGTTAGTTCCAGGACAGCTGGGGCTGTCACACAATGAAACCCTGTCTCAGAAAAAAACAAAAAACAAACAAACAAACAAACCAAAAAAAAAAAAAAAAAAAAAAAAAAAAAAAAAAAAAAAAAAAAAAAAAAAAAAAAAAAAAAAACAAGTTCAATTAACAGTGCAAACAGGCCAGGATTCTCATGCATTGCTCCTGGTCAGTCCTGGTCAGCAGTGTCACTGTGAAGACAGAAGTATACCTAACAATCTCACTGTGGTAATGACAAGTGTTAGTCACCCTCTTATATTTCTTAAAGACAGAGACTAAATTCTCGTTATCTTCATGTTTCCAGCAGGAAGTAGAGTTTCCCACACAGCAGACCTTCAATAGCAGTTAACAGCAATACCACTGACAACTTCCCATGAACTTATTTAAAACTGGTCTCTAAAACCTGAGACATGTAGAAGTTAGAGCTTTGTGGAAATGAACAGTGATATCTAAACTACGGAGCTTATTTCTCCTTGAAAATCAGCATAAAAAGAGGCAGGGAGAAAGAAGAATAATTCCTAGAAGTAACAGTTTTGGCTTCATATATAACTGTCTTAAAAGGCTACTACAATTGTCCTCAAAACGTTTTCAAAATAATTGTTAAACACTTTAAAGCATGTAGGACAAATGCAAGGTACTTGGGCTAAATGAATCTTCTTTGGAGTGGAGCCTTTATCTCCTTCCTTTTCAGTTGGCAGAGCACAAGCAGGCGGGAGAGACACCTCCGAGAGCTGTACCAACACCAACAGCAGAAGGGCAAGTTACCTTAGTGTCAAAAAGATCTGTCCACTTCGTAGTTTCCCAAAAGGTTTCTGACAGAGAGTCCAAGGTACTTTCTCCCTCCTCTTCCTTTCCTTCGGCATCTCCGGCTGCTGCACCATCATGAGGCTGTGCGTGAAGCAGGTGGTCTGCCAGAGCACACCCTTTCCTGCACAGGGCATCTACCAGTGTGGACTTCTGCTTGTCCATATCACTAGAGAGGAAATCATTTTTTTTCATATGTCAGTTAAAAGGTTTCCAGGAAATGGTCTTATTTGAAGTACATGCATTCTTTTTCTCTAAGACTTAGCATGCATAAACTTAGCATATCCATGTTAGTAACAGTATTTGCTACCAAATCTGATGACCTGAATCCATTATGGGAACCAACATGGTAGAGGAGAGAACTGATCCCTTTAAGTTCTCCTCTGACCTCCACAGGTACATCATGACATGTGTACACCCATTCACAACACAAAATAAACCCGAAACCAATTCTATGAATAAGATACTCCTATTTTGCGTAGCTCAAAGAGATTCAGGTCTTGATCGGGACCTCCAGTTAGAAGTAGCAGGTGTAGGATTCTTTTCTGAGAGGGGAGGAGGGAGAGGGGGTTTATTTGGCATAGGCTTCCACATCACAGTTCATCACTGACAGAAGTCAGGAGGGCAGGAACTGATATAAATAGCAGGATCAAGGAGTGCTGCTATGACAGACCTGAGCATGTTTTACTTGTTTGTCTAAAACAATCTTTTCTCATTTTACATACCAATCCTAGTTCCCACTTCCTCCTCTCCTCGTGCTCCCGCCACCTTCTCCCTACCCCGCCCCCACCCACTCCTCAGGGAGTCAACAAAGTCTGGCACATCACTTTGAGGCAGGACCAAGGCCTTCCCCCCTATATCTGATATAGGATTCTAAGCTTAGCAGTCTGGCTCTGCAATCTGTGCTCAGGCTCTAGAGTAAACTGCCTTGTTCCGGGAAGGCATCTTTGTTTATTCCTAAAGAAGTTCTGCGAGACAGTCATCCATTACTGTTCAGCACTTAACCTCCTCTCCAAGGAGGGTTACTGAGCTTAATTGAGGTGTTACGTCCAATTCATGTCAGGAATGTATAAAAACAATAAAGGCTTAAACGTGCTGAGACAATGACCACAAGGCAACCTGACTATGGGATGATCTGTTTAAGAAGACTAATTCTGAACGTCACATAGTAAAATATGCAATGTTTAAATCTACTGGGAATGACAAGAATCAGGACATAATTACCAATTTAGCAACTTGGGCCTCTGAGGTTTACTAGTTCTGTAAACTGAAAGTGAGTGACTAACTTGAACACCTCCCTGGAAGAATAAAGGGAACATAAAATGAGGGAGCGAACACACTGCTCCAGACTAGAATGTTCTCAGGCTTCCAAGACCATTTGATTCTGTGAAGTCATCTAAGAAGATATGTCCAGCGTCATCTGGACTGAAAATGAAGCTAAGTCCATAACACACCTTAGTTTATTACCAAGAACATTTTTAATTTCTGAACTGACTAATAACCACAGGTCACACAAACCTACGTCTAGCTGTCCTATGGTATTGCAGACTGGCTTGATACATAGCTGCATCCCAGAGAGTTACAAGCATAGGAAGGGAATGCCTGACACAGAGCCCAGTGCTGATTCTCAACGTTCCCTATCTACCCCTTTACCACTCTCAACTGTCAAGCCTGAACAAAAAAAGTGGTAGCAGTACCATATTCTCCTCCTACCCGCAAGTTCCGGTCACCTGTTTATTTTATAGTCCTTGTGGTAACAGCTTTAGTCACCAAGTTCAGTAGTTGGCCTATATCTTGACAGATAAATAAATGCAGAATTTGATGGGCCATAGGACACCTCACTCATCTGTTCATTTAATGACACAATATTTGGCAAGACTCATTAATTTGGTATCCCACATATCTTCCTCCCTCAGTATATTATGCTAAAACACAAATACATTTCTTCTAGGTCCCAGTTTTAAATATTTTAAGAAGTTTCTCAGCATAAACTCCACATTCCAGGGTTTGGGGTCCTTCTCAGTTTAATTCTAATCTTTGTAATCTTCTGACTCCAGAAAGAGCTCCACTACTCTCCTGTCTGGGCTCCAGGCTGGCCTGAATTCCACCAGTCATCAAGAGCATCGAAGTTTTAAAGAACCAACCTTCATTCTCCATGTGGAGGTGCCTGGATTTTGCTTTAGCTACTCCAGGCTGAGAACAGCAGACTTTTGAGTCCCCTCTTGAGACATCTACTTTCCTTCTCACTTACTACACTGTATTTCTATCACTTTTCAGATGTCTGGTACCATTCTTTTCTGCTTTAGGGGAGCTCTAAGAGCCTGGTACAACCATTAACCCCAGCTTGTCAAGTGCTCTGGAACAGACTGAATCATGAGGGCATGACTCATGTAGAACCCAACTGACTGGTTCCACCTATCCAAGGCTTGCTTGAGGGGAGAGGTGCAGAATTCAGAAGGAAGTTGGTACTGACACAGGTGCTCTATTCTTGCCAAGAATGGATTAAGTTACCAGCGTGACTCTTTTCTGAAAGTTTTAGGATCTTCTAATGCAATATTCCAAATGTCATGTACATGGAAATATTGTTTCTCTCTCCTACCTTAGTACTCTTCAGGCTGAACACCTTGTTAAGCTATGAAGCTTTGCCCATTCAGAACACAATCAAGCGTTCTTTCTATTGGCTTTTAAAATATTAAAAATATTTTCTATATTTCATCCTATCTGCCAATTTATTTTTAGAGACAGGGTTTCTTTGTATAATAACCTAGATGGCCTGGAACTCACTTTATAGACCAGGCTGGCTTTGAATTCACAGAGATATGTCTGCCTCTGCCTCTGGGGTTGAGATTAAAGGTGTGTGCCACCATTGCCCGGCTCCATCTGCCAATTTTTGTTTTTGTTGCTATTGTTTTGTTTTTATGGAGAACTATATAGACTCACAGAGATCCAACTGCCTTTGCCTCCTAAGTACCCAGCTCTATCTTCCAATTTAAGTTTTTTCTTTAGAATAAGCTTTTAAGTTTTTATATTGGAAAGTCTTGTTAATTTCTTGAAGTCCTTCTTAATGATAACTTACATATAAATATAAATATCTTCTGAATCAAAACTGGTTACTCAATCATAGTCATAGCTAAATTTTAGAAATGATTTGAATCCTATACTTTAATGCCTAAACAAAAAATTAAAATTCTTATCAGATTACATAGAAAACACCAGTATCATTTTGAAAACCATAAAACAGCAATTCTGTCTGTCTGTCTTTCTCTCTTTTGAGACAGGGTCTCACTGGGTAAATCTGGCTGGGCTTCACTTACAGAGATCATGTGCCTCTCTGCTCCTGCATGTTGGGGAAAAAAAAAGGAGTATGAAAAAACTGTCAATCCTAATTGTATGTATGCTACAACAGAAAAAAAAAAATCCTCAATACTAGTCCCTAATTTTTAAACAAGTAACTAAGAAATGAGATGCAAGAAAGATTATTTACTGGTTAGGTACTTTTTTATAGTAGCTGCATCAGGCCTGGGGTCGGTCTTCATTGCAATGTAAACTGCTAGAGCAGTTTGATCGATGTGAGAAATAACAGCATTGGCAGCGTCAACGATTTCATTAAGCCTTTTCATTCGCTCCTGGGTAGAAGATAAAGGTGTGTATCAATCACTGCATTACAGCATTTTCATTTCTACTGTCCCAGCCATGAAACTCTAAGGGCACTATATCATTTCCTTCTAGGGCTAGAGCTCTAAGCTATTGTTTAATCTGACTTTTACAATTCCAGTAGCCCTGGAAAATGGGTTCAGATGTAACAATACCTAACTTACAATCTGTGGTTCAAAACTGCAAATAAAGCAAACATATAAAGTTCACCACAATGTGGGATTTTTAACAAGGAAAAGTCCCTTCTATTACACCACTGATTTTTAGAGATAATAATCTCTATTTTATACCATGCCACATGAAAAAACAGGGAAAAAAAATCCCCAAACCCTCATTCATAAGCAAATTCTTTCTAAACCATCACTAGAATGAGAAAAGTAAGAGTAAAAGAAACAAAGATCAAGACTCAAACTATGACCATCATGGATGGTTTTTGAGAGGCCTCCTTTAAGTACTCTATTCGAGTTCACTCTAAACCTTCATGAGTTTCACCAGGTCATAGCTGGCATGTCCCTACTTCCATTAATAGTAATAGTAGATGGTCCATAGTCCATGTTAGACAATTTGGAATCATCATAAAATCTTTTGAAGCAAAGTAGTTACTGAGGTATTTCGATTTCCAGCTAAGACAACTCATCCATTAGATTAAGACCAAAAATCAGATCTTACAATTTTTTCCTGTGCTACAATTTCACTAACCAATCGAATACCATAGTTTCATGGTTTCTACACATACATACTGCCATCATTACTACTACTGAACTCAGTAGTGGCCAGCTCTTACAACTATTTTAACGACATATCCAATTGCAGGAGACTCATTTTTAGTAGGCAGGAAGACAAGAAAGAGAGATGCATCTTTATTCAAAAATACAAACTTTTAGATACTATTATGCAAAAAATGAATTATTAAAAAAATGAGTATATCCAACCTTTTCAGCATCCAATTGGTGAAGCCGTGCAACATACAGAGGAAGGTAAGCAGGGTATGTTTCTTTCAATTCATTGTAAATGTCACTAGAATCAAGCCTAAGAGAGACAAATTAGTGATTTTTAATTAAAAGCATGTTTCTTTAAAACAAAAAAATTAAATATTGCTTCACAGTCCTAGACATTAAAATACTTTATAATTATTAATAAGGACTAGTTACATACAGATAATATACCTATCTGAAATGTGAATGTACATGTGTGTGAAAAGCCATCATTCAATCTTAGAGTTATTTCTCAGGCAACCTGTATCATTTGAAACAAGGTCTCTCACTAAATTTGAAACTTGCTGATTAGGCTAGGTCATCTGGCTAGTAAGCCCCAGGAATAATATCTGTTTCCACCTTCTCAGCGCTAGGATTACAACTCTGTGCCAACATTAATGTGGGTTCTGAGGACTGAATTTGGGTTTCTCAGGCTGGTGAAATGTGTACTTTATTGAGCTATCTTTTCCATCCATCATATTTTACAAATATTCCTGATTAGAAGCTTCTGTTTGTGGTTTCCTTTAGAACCACTTCCGGAAGTTTGGGAGGTTTTTTTTTTTTTTTTTTTTAAAAAAACTGTTCACCAGTTTCACTGTATGGCAGACTCAGGAAGGGTTTCTCAGGCTCTCATGAGAGAAACCCATCTTTGCAACTCGGGAAGAATTGTACTGTCTGCTAGTTACAGCGTCCTAAATCAGTCAAAGGCAGACATGGCTGACTGACGTCTGGGAAGATACCCTCAGTTTAAACAGAACAGCAGAGATGAATATGGACTGATGCCATAATGGTTTAATCTTTGGGAACTCTGTTCACATTATAAAGGCTTCTGTTCCCTCCTACGCCACATATCCACAGGGATTTATACACGAAGTCTACTAGTGAGGACTCCTCCAGAAAACCAGCAAAAGAAAGCTACAATGGAAAAAACCCAAACAACTGATTCAACCACACAGAACAAAGTTTTAAGTGTACATTGTGAGCCAAACACCAAGGCATAAACTAAGGGAAAACAGCTGATAAGTAAGCTTTCATGTTAAAGTTTAACATGAATAATTATAATGCTAATAAATAACATAGTAATGATAATAGTAACATGGTAATAAAAGCCTAACATTCTGATAAAGAATGGGCAAAACACATGTTCAACTGAAACAATAGCTAACATCTAAACAGCTCACCCGCCAACAACAGCTTATCCATCATGTCTAGATATTACATTCATAGCAGAAACCATTTGAGAAACATATCAAGGTAACTTTTAAAGACATCTAAACTAATAATTAGACTATACTATCTCAGGGAAGCTTTAACAATCTCTCCATTAGGCCAGGTGTGCTGGTATTCGAGCCTTTGGGAGGCAGAGGCAGGATGATCAGAAATTCAAGGTCATTCTTGCCCAACTAGAGAATTAAAACCAGTCTGGGATAAATGAAACACTGTCTCAAAAAAATTAAAGCCAAACAGATAAGAAAACAAAGTTAAAGCCGCATGTATATATAAAGGGTAAACTCAAAATTATAGAAAAAAATTTTAAACATATATTCTAAATAAATTATTAAATATATTATAATGTATTCATAGGACAATAAATTATACAGTCACTAAAATTAGAACTCTAAACTATGAAATGACACAGGAAGTGCCCAACACTAAAATTAACTGGAAAAGTAAAGACACATAACCATTCACACTGCTACATGCTCAAACAGAGAAAGCAGATAACAAAGGCAACGGTGAATTTTGGAGAGAAGAAAAAGTTACTTTTTCTTTCTTTATGCCCTTCAATAAAGTTCTCTTTGGGGCAAATTAAAATAAAAAATTACATATTTCATTATCAAAATATAATTATAAAGTATAAATATAGAAAAAAGTTTACAATCCTGCAATCCTGTCATCCACTCAACAGTTCTGAATAAAGTCTATACTTATACACACTAGTTGAGAAAGACTCAGAGGATTGAAATCCACTGAAAACAACCTACTTTGTCATCCACTGAATTTTAAGATCTCGCAATGCTTCAGTAAACTCTTCTTTCAGATCTTTCTCTTTTTCTGAGTCCTTTTCTTTATCTTTGCTGCCATTCTTTGTCTTTGTTGGTGGAGGTATTAAATAGTAATGCACAGGGATCACATCCTAGGAAGGTGAAAGAAAGCCTTAGGTTCATAAGCTTCACTTCACACACTTTAAAACCATTGTCAGTAGCTGAGAATATTATAATATGGGTTGTGCCTGAGTTGTATTACACCGTATTCCACATCTGAAGGGTTCAAAACCATCAAAAATACCAATCCACATACTGGATCCCCTCCTCCCCCACAAACTTCAGAAGTACTGAAGTTTTTATCAATTCCTTTAAAGTAAAAGAGGTTAAGAACCGTTCTCCATTAGTGTCTTTAGCCTTCTTAGCTGAACTGGGCACAGTAAGGACAGTGTATCCTGTCCTTTCACAGTTAAATCTGAACAGAGGAGTAAAGTTAAAACTAAAGAAAGAAAATATTTTTTTTTCTCCTTGTAAGAGGGCAGAGTAGAGAAGTCCCTGCACTTACAAATACATGCTCTACCCAGAGTTAGTCAGACAATAAACACACAAGTAAGTAGTTTCTGATAGTGACACATAACACACATGAAAATAAAACAATTAAAGGGTAGAGTGACTATCGGGTAGAGAAACCATGCAAACAAAGCTGTTATGGAAAAGTCAGTGAATTTAAATGACAAACATGAATGAATCTCAATAACCTAACTAAAGAGAGGAAGAAGTACCCTCCACCCCAGGGATTAGCATTTGAAGTGGAAGTTGAACAAGTAACACAAATCTGAACCAGTCCATGGAAGCTGTTATGTAAGCTGATAAAGTGGGGTACATACATGCTGAGTAG
The DNA here is from genome assembly GCA_028555095.1 of Dicrostonyx torquatus. Taxonomy (NCBI): domain Eukaryota; kingdom Metazoa; phylum Chordata; class Mammalia; order Rodentia; family Cricetidae; genus Dicrostonyx; species Dicrostonyx torquatus. The sequence continues at coordinate 40,973 of JAQHUG010000850.1, read as the reverse complement.
AGCTTGGTGGAACATGGCGAAAAATAAAGATCCCATTTTAAATATATAGAGAAGTTTATCAAATATCTTAAGACTTTTTGCTTTTTAATGACTTCAATATATTAAATTTGGGCTTATATTTTTATTTTTATAACACTTGATGTTATAAGTCTTGGGAACAGACCATAGAATAGAAAACTAGAGGTAGAAAAGTAAGTCAGAAAACAAGCCTAGGAATTCCTACATTGTATAGAACTGAATAACGGGCTGTGGAAACAAGAGAAAATGAACAGATTCAAGATATTCTTTGAAGGCAGAGCCAACAATGTTTGCCAAAAGTGCATAAAGTCAGGACATGAATAAGATTAGCAGGGATAAGAGACTGGAAGAGAATAGATTTTTGTACTCCTGCTTTGCCCAAAGATGCTCTAAGACTGGGACAAAACAAAAGGAATCTGAGATTTTGAAAACCTTGAGGAAGACCACGAAGAATGAAAGATCAGGAATGGCAAGATGACTGAGACAGTGCAGGGGCTTGTTACTGAGCATGACTCCTGCGCCCAGCCTGTGGAAGGCGAGAACTGACTGCTGCTAGATGTGTACACACAGACACACACACACACACACACACACACACACACACACACACACACAGACATGCACACGCACACACACCACTTCCCATACAAAATAAGTGAACTTTAAAAAAAGTGATCAACTGCTAATCCAGATTGAGAAGAGAGTGGCCAGAAAAGTTGGCTGCAAGGAGCCTGTTGATAACCTTGGCAACAGTAGTGTCCTGGGACAAAGATCAAAGAAGAGGCAGAAAACAGGGAAATAAGCCTACTGTTCTTTGAGAAAGCTCTGCTTTTTTTTGAGGATAGTAGAGCAATATATCTTAAGTTTATCTATGATATATAAATCTATCCTATAAAAATACATTGCTTGGGAAATGTAACCAAAAGGCTAAACTTAGTTGCTGGCAATGAACTGATTGTCCTTAATTAAGTCATTATTTACTAAGTCCACTCTTTAACTTCTATTTTCAGGTTTATATCCAACTGTTGCTAAGTTAATATGTCCACTCATCTTAAGTTTCTAACATTGAAATGAATTTATCTTACCAAAAGGACAAACACTGCCCTCCCACATTATTTCAGAAATAACATGAGTTAAAAGAATTTTAAAATCCTACTCCCCCAAATAGGACTTTTAGGTCTATGCACTGCTATGCATGTTATTGAGATTCTGACACTCAGGACTCTGGGGTATATGGTGATGCGACAGTGTGTGAGGGATTACTGGTCTAGCCCTATTATTACTTCAACACACAATATTAACCACTATCTCTTCATGGCTCTCTTAAAGCACAGCAAAACAGAAATGAGGAGTCCAGAGAAATCCAACCGAGCCTGTTATATTTTCTGAGTTAAGGGAGTCAGAGCAAAGTCTGCTGCTGGGCTTGCTCTTTTAGGATGCTACAACTTATCCATTCCTTTTCCCTCAACACCAACCCTGCTTGTATTTTTGAGACTGGTCTTGCAATGGAAGCCAGGCTGGCTCTGAATTCATGATTTTGTCTCAGAGTCCTTCCTCTCAACCCCTGACAATGCTGGAATTATGGGCAGGCTCCACCATGCTCAGCTTTCTTCTTCACTGTTTGCAGGGTGTCATTTTCCTGGGTGGGCATTGCCCTGGATAAAGCAAAAGGGTATTTGAAAAAGCTAAGCCAAAACCCTAGCAACAAATTCTCATTGAAACAGCTCTAGTGTCATGTGTTTAAGAAAACTGGCCAAGAAGTAAAGATGAAAGGAGTCTCCAATATTTATGTAAATATGGTTATATTGCTTTGGAATCAAGTTCTTCTGTGTGTTACACAGACTGGATCACCACCACTTGCCTGATAATCTGATTCATTCTAACAGCATTGCATACCGTTTAGCTTCCCAGGCTAGAAAGAGGGAAATACTTCTAGGTAGAAAAACCTGTTTCAGAAGGCAATTTCTTCTGTGAATTTCAAAGATAAGGCATTTGCTATTACTATTTTAGTACAGAAGACAGAAAATAGAATTTAATGTGAGTATGTGTTAATGTACAATAAACAAACTATCACTAAAAATGTAAGAGCAGAAGTTTAGAATCTTGGGGGAAAAATCAGTTACCACTACAATTACAATATTAGTAAGACCCTATAAAATACTTTACAACAAGAATTTTCTATTATTAAAATTATAAATGCAGTACTTTAAAACCCTAATCAAAAGGAAAATGGAGTTGCTTTAATTTGTACCACTATAATCATATACTCTTTTTTAATAACATTTTTCACCAACTCACTTTTTTTTTTTTTTTTGAGACAAGGTTTCTCTGTGTTCTGTGTAGCTGTAGAACCTGTCCTAGATCTCGCTCTTTAGATCAGGCTGGCCTCGAACTCAGAGATCTACCGCCTGTGCCTCCCGAGTGCTGGGATTAAAGGCATGTGCCGCCACCACCCAGCTCCAACTCACTTGTTAAGGGACTAATGTAGGATTAATTTAACAGCAATGACTTTGTACCTTAAATCATGAATAATTGTGATCATGTTTTAATAAGGAGAGTCAAGAAGAATATTCATAGTAGAAAAGTAATAAAGAGTTCTCAATAGGAGAAATTTAGTATTAAAGCTGAAAAAAATTCTAAGCTATCCTTAGAGTATTTCAATAACGTTCAAACTAAAGAATATTTTTCAGAAACTTAATGTTACCTATAAAATCAATAACTGCTCAGTGAACAACATAATACATGATTTAGATCTGGTTCAAAAGTCTCAGTTTCTTGAGTGCTTAATGTATTAATTTAGTTACTAAATTAAAAGCTTTATGCAAGTTCAACTATTTTAAAGATTAATAGCATTGATGCCATTTGTGATTTATTAAAAGTATCTAGTTACATTATAAGTGTAAGTTTTTCTCTTTGTAACTTTATAGGTCTTTTATACAAGAGCTGTAATGTGCCAAGTATTCGTACTGATAGGAAGGAATGGGCAGAAGTAACTGTAGTTCCCAAATTTGTTACCCAAGCTTTAGTCAGCCTCCAGTAAAAATAGTCATCTCTCACAACATGCACAACCTTAGCCCAACAAAACTGTGCAGACCAACTTAAAAAAAAAAAAACTATAAGGGGAAGAAAAGTAATGCTTAACTGCTTTATAATATATATTTTCTATTTTAGTGAGTTCCTAAGAAATTTTTTCAAGCTCTCTTTATGGCAACTCAAAGAAACATACATTGAAACATAAAATAAGATTGTTTAAATGATGGGTTATGATCCATTAAATATGTTTAGATGGTGCCCAAACAGGTCAAAACATCCATTTGGGACATACTGGTCTTCAGTCCTAGAAGATTCTTCATGGTGCACCAGGGCTTTATCATATCAATACACAACAGGGGCATTTTGGAAGACATTTCAATACTTTAAAGCACAACTAATTCTCTGGCAGGAATACTTCTTACATAAAGAAACAACAGAAATGTTAACGATGTCAGTGGCTCCTCCTCAAATGTGTGCCTTTCTATGTACTTGGAATGGAAATCTTTAAGTTAAATGTGGCTCCAGCAGTCAATACAGACTCTCATATTCTACAAGAAACTAAGTAGAACCATGCAGAGCATCAAATCTGCCTGCATTTTTATTACAGACTTGACTTTTAGTTAGACCTTCTTATTTGTTATTTCCACTTCTTAAAATCCTTTTTGTGTCTGTTCTTCCATAACTAGGATAGATGTAAAAGCAGGGACCAGTTTATTAACAAACCGTATTTTTAAATATGGCTTTTAGATTTTAATAGGCTTTTTACATTTTTCTTACATTTTAAAAAGTGTGTGTGCGCGCGCAGGCAAGTGTCATGGTACATACACAAAGGTCAGATGACAACTTTCCATCATGAGTCCTAGAGATTAGGCTCAGGTTGTCAGATTTGTCAGCAGGTACCTAGCCAGCCCTAGATTTAAAAAAATCATTAATTACTTTGTTCTCTATTGCTATATTATCAAATTCATCTCCTTATGATTTTGGATATGCAAAACTTTTCAACTTAACATCCTATATAGCAACACATATGAAGCAATAAAAACTGTCTATACCACTGGAAAAATAGGGGTTATGATTTGCAAAACCTTTTTATAGGAAAGCACTATGCCAATACTGCTTGTGGATATTAACTCACAGAACTATACTGCATATTGTAAAGAAAAGAAACTAAGAAAAAGATTCTTTAAAAATAAAGATTTATAATAGTGAGAGAAAAAAGTTTAACTACTATGTAAATAAGGCTTTAAGATATCATTTTTAAGAACTGACAATCAGTACCTTTTTAAATTTTCCTTGTCGTTTTGCTGCAGACTGCCCCTGGGAGTTAGAACGACATTCTGTAAGAAAACATGCATAATCTACACAGGATGGAGATACCACCTCTGCCTAATTTTCTTCCAATTTAACATTTCATCTGTACTTGTCACAGTACTCAGAAGGATCAGATCTGTGACCAAAATGGCATGCTTAAAGGAAAGCAATACTGCCATACCAATTTCTAAAAATAAAAATGCACTCAAATATGCCATTTTCAGCTTTTTATTTAAAAAGTTTTCTGATCAAACTGCATTAGCATTAAAACATTTTAAAAAACATATAAGTTTAGCTGACAGTCTGCAGACTCTGACTGTATACAGGAGGTCATAATCGTCACATAAGCCTATCGAATTCTCTAAAAAAACAACAACAACAAAAAAAGCCTGCAGCGCTCAGGGTTATAATGAAAGGCAAAGTGTGAAGCAAAATCACACTTTCTTTCCAACTACTAAAATGTAAGAAGTGTAAAACTACTGAGGAACGTTTAAATGAAAACTTCAATGGCAACTATCCTAACTCAGTAACTTTACATTATTGCTGTCTCCTTGTAAACAACCTTTCTAACTATAGTTGGCTAGGTAAAGTCAATTCCACATACTTATAATTTCAAAATTGTCTCTAAGAGTACAGTCAGGAAGGACTCTTTTCTCAATTGTTATAAGAATACTTCTGTCAATAACTCTCTTGTTATACTTTCCATGGGAAGTAGACTTCTGAGATGAGCCATCTTTTATCTGGTTGAAAAATCCAGTTGCAGTCCCACAGAAGAAGCTAAATAGTAAATCTACAGTAAGATCTGAGGATTTTCTTTCTTTCTTTCTGTGTATCTCTGGCTATCCTGGAACTCACTTTGTAGACCACACTGGCTTTGAGCTCAGAGATTCACCTGTCTCTGCCTCCTGAGTGCTGAGATTAAAGGCTTGCACCACAACACCTGGTTATGAGGATTTCTTGAATCAGTTCGAGAACGAAGTCCAGGATCAAGTGCTGGCTGACTTCCAATGGCACTGAGCTATGCATGTGTGAGGAGTTCACTGAAATGCAGCCTGAGCGATATTAAGGTACACAACCTTTTCTCAGCACAAACTCCCCAAATTAAGCTTCAAGAGCTGTGAATAGATGGCTTTGACTGAACGATGACAAGCAATACAAACAAATTTCAAGATGAATAACAACAGCATGTATAGATCCCAGTATTAGGTTAAACAGACTTGCATAGTTTGGTTTGAACTAACGCTAATGAGAAATGCAAAGATGTAAGAATGACAACTCTAACTGGGTTACAATAAATGACCCATAAGTCATAAAGGTGACAGATCCACATAAACATCATTCTGTGTGACAAATCTGCAATGAAAACAGATGGGGAAACCTGAAACAAATGCCTATAAGGCTGTAACAGCAGTTATCTCTAAATTAGAAACAAAAGCATCTTTTTAAAACTATAAAACACAGTACCAAAAGAAACATTACATCTGCTCACATAATTATACAAGATCTCAACAAGTCTGCATAAATGTGAAAGCCAATATCCATTGGCAAAAACTCCTCAGATTGATTTTTATAAACAGTTGAAGAGAATCTGACTCATTCCAATCTCTACAATATGTTGATCAAACTTGTAAGGCAGGCTGTAATTTTACATTTATTTCAGCCAATTATGACCTGGATCTCAGGAAGATTAGATAATGAGTCTGAATAGGTTCAGGACATGAGGTATAGGCTTGTGGAAAAGAATATAAACTATTTTTCGATGACACATTTAAAAAGACAACAAGTATTAATTCACCTTCACTAATAGCTCAAGAAAAAGAAAAGCAACAATTACCCTGCACCCCCCTGGTGTCTCCTTTACCCATCTGAAGCGTGCCTTTTAAGGCCATCTTCAAAGAGACGGGCAAGGTTAGCAGGTACTTTCAGTTAGAACACTAGTACTTACAGCTTTCTTCCCAAGCTCAGTCTTTGACAGTGTCAAGGAGCCTGCAAGGTAGCATCCGGGTCCTGCCCCCTTAGGTATTCTAATGAGAGAATTAAAAAGGGAAAAAGCAACAAAAGAAAAAGTTTCACAAAAACAGAGGAAAACCATCAAAATAATTCCATACTGAAATAATTCCCATGTACAAATTTTCAAAAATAAAACTGGAAAATAACTTCCGACTAAAATGCTAGTAAACTATTAATTTAGACTAACACATGAACCACGTCACTCATCCACATCATCACTTACTTATCATCAGGTAAGGAAGTAACAAAGAATGGCTGGTTATATTTAGGTGGTAACGTCAAACTGCTTGATTTCTTCTTTCCTAGAAGTGCAAGGCTATGATTTTCATGAATATCTAAGCTCAAAGTATTAGACAACCTATGAGAAACAATAAATGGAAGATCTTTAAGACGATCCAAATCACTGATTTGCTCATGACGAATCTGTAGTCGAATTGTATAATCTCCTTTCTCCAGTTTCAAAGAATACTAAAAAAGAAAATATTTGGAAAAAGTAAGTTTAGTTTAATAAAATGACAATAAAAGGATAAAAGAGACATTTCCATTTACAGAATGTGCACAAGGTAACAAGACATCATCTATACAAAATTGTCTAGGGTGTGAGTGAGCACGCAGGATCAGGAATATCAAGAGGCTTGCCCTTGTGAAAAAGAACATAAACTAGTCTTTAGTTTACACAGAGAGTACACAGAGAGTAAAGAATGAAGGAGCTCAAGCAAGGTCTGACCCTAGTGTTCTCATTCTTTCCACCACAGGACAGCCACACACTCACATAACCAATATTTATACATGACTAAGAAAAGGAGTATTTTTGTTCATGGGTCATCAGAAACACAAAATAGTCAAAAGTGAAATTAAGTTTCTGCAGATTTTCTAAAATATACATTCATGTATATGCAAACTTTGAATTTTAACTGTGAAGTGTCACATCCCTTTATGACAAGCAGGGAAACAGAGAGCCAATAGAAATCAAGGAATATAAGGCTACATTCGGCCATGCTAACATGTTCATGGAATAGGGATGCTGTACTCTGCAGAAGCAGTGTCTTCTGCGAAGACGAGAGGTAACTCAAGTATGCCTTGCAACATTCCATTCTATAGCGATGAGACCACTGCTTGTTTGACGGGGAAACTGGGATAACTCCTTAAATGACCAAATGAAAAACTTCCATAAATTATTTTCACTATTCAGCAAAAAAAAAAAAAAAAAAATCACAAGCATTTCAGGAAAAATATGTCATTTCTTCAAATACAATTTGAGTTAGAGACAAAATTTCCAAGTAGTCACATGCCAAGAGAGTCTTTGTTTCCATTCAGTGGCTGTGGGCAGCACAGTGCCTGGCATGCAGTTCAATGCTCAGTACAGTTTCAGATCTGATGGCATTAATACACTGAAACCACCAGGTTGATGCCTTCGTAAGCCCAGAGCTCCACTTTACAGCCTCACACCCCTCATTCACTAGCTCTCTTTATATAGGTAGAAGCCGTGTGCAGGAGGGAGAAGTACAACAAAGAGCTGTATTGGGACGACAGGTCTAATCTCATGACAGAGTGCATGCTGAGCTTGTGCAAGGTCCTGGCTGCAGTCCCTCCTCCTCCACTAAAAATACTCTACTGGCCAATGTTTGTAAGCAACATCCTCTAGCGTATGACAGAAAAGTTGTCAAGTTGGTTCCTTAGTAACTACCAGAGCAAACGAGATTTCTGTAGGTGTAAAAAGATTGAATGCAAATTATATCTTTAAAAACTTTTCAACTGTTTTAACTTAATAAGAAATTTGGAATTTATTAATTTTTTTTAACAACTTATACCTGATGTGGATAGGCATCGCCTGAGCCCATTTGTCTTTTGTTCTGGTCAAAAATAATCCAGAGTTGGCTGTCAAATTCTGACTCATATAACAATTCACAAAGAAGTGGACAACTAGGTGTTACTTCTCCACTCTTAGGCTATTAAGAAAAAAAAGAACAATTACTTGTCATGGTTTATATATAATTTATAATACCATTATACTGTTTCATTCAAAAGTATTCAAAATACATTCTTATAAACATTTTTTCAAAGTACAGGATAGCTACTATCTTGGCATTAAATAAATTAACTTTTGTACACTTTAAAAAATATAAACCTAGTGCTCTTCCTACACACACACACTCCTAACAAATATATATAGTTCCAATATATATACTCTAATTTCTTTATAAAATTGGAACCTAACCCTAACCTACCATTCTGTAGCATGAAAACTAAACTTATGTTTCAGCAAAGTAAACATAACATGAACTGAAATCTCATTCACTGTAAAACTCCCCTGGATCCAACAGTTACAATGGTCTCAACTGCTTTCACTACTGATTCTTCACAGAGGGCAATCAGGCCAGGTGTTATCCATGGAGGATTGTTGTGCTCAGGATGCACAGTATCTCCCATATATGCTGAATGCTTGGTACCCAGCTGGAGATGCTGTGTTGTTTGAGATGGTTGAAATTTTAGGAGGTAGGGTCTCATTGGAGAAAGTTGGGTGGCAATAGGCATGCTCTAATTTTTAGTTTCTGGTCTCCTCCTCTCTGCTTCACACAGAGGTGTGAGTCGAGCAGCCTCCATTAAATGTTCCTGATGCCATTGTGTATTGCCTGACTACAGGCTCAGAAGCAAAGAGGCCAAGGGAGCACAGGCTAAACCCTCTGAAACAGTGTGGCAGAGTAACAACTCCTTCCTTTATGCTTTTTTACCCTGCTGTTCGTCATATCGACAAAAAGAAAAACAAAACAAAACAATAAATTATATATAAAAAAAACCCTAAGACTCAAAGACAAGAGATGTCTTTCCACCTGTGATTTCATAGACTATAACATGGAAGCTTCCTGTACAGGTCTATTTTACTAGAAAACACTTACCTGATGAAAGGTGTATGTCAGAACCATCTCATAAAGTTGGCGATTATTTGGCAAAACATCTCTTGATCCTAAAGGTCTGGTTTTTGCAATTACTGGGCTGTAATAAGGCAACTGCATCACTGAATTAATTCAAGATTTCATTTAGCAATACAGAGAAAGCGGTTAAGTAAGCTAGCTGAGAAGATCACTCTTGAAACTGCCTTTTTTAGTAAACCATATATTTTAATTATTAATATGTACCCCATATTGACTAAATCGCTGCAATATTACAAAATTTATCATCAAAAACATTTGAAAATGTTACCAAAGAGCTCTTAGCATAGCCAAATCCCAGCACTCGGGTGATGACTACCAACAACAGTGAAAGACGAGCTCTGATCCAGACATTCCCCACCACCCTCACCTGCTGGGGCTGCATCATAAGCACAGCATGGGCCACGTCACATGCCGGGGATATAGCTAGCCCTCGTCCTGAGAAAATACACTGCCGAGGTATTAGCAGCAGAACACCAAGACTGCAAGTTCCTGCTTCCACTCGGAGCTATGGCAGATACGCTCAGGAGACAAATTTCTTCTACCAGTCAATGGGATTTTCTGATAGTGAATTGTTCCCAACAGTCAACCATACATTCACAAAATAAAAATTGGGCACTGTTAACTTGCTTATTGTAATAGCTGAGATCAAACTGAGGGTGTTATGCATGGAGAGTTATGCATGAACACTCTACAGTTTCAAGAAGAGACAGGGTCTCACTAAGTTATCCAGGTTAACCTTGAACTTGCTGCTCTCCTGTCTCAGTCTCAACTGATAATTTGTTAAGTCAGCAGGTGAAATGGTCAACATACAGTGACAGCAGCGCTGATGGATCAGTGAGGGTAGAAAGCAATGCTGAGCCACCTTTTGGAAACCCAAGAGGATTCCTAGGCTGCAAAATCAAACTGGATTTTTTTATCACTAGCTGCATATAGATAAAAAACTAGAAAGAAAACAAAAAAAATACCCTAAAAACTTCACATCGTTCCTATTAACATTCAGCTTTTGTAACTCTTAAAACAATGATAGATACCGCAGTGTTTGGACCCAGCTCTTCAAAGTAATGCAAGGAGCCAGATCTTCATACTTTAAGGAGGACTGAACATCGAAACGATTGATTCCTTCAGATGCATGCTACAAAAGATATTTAAAATTGATTTTTCAAATGTGAAGACAATGCTTTGACTCTAAAGTAAGTTTATGTAGTGCAAATATTTAAATACTCATGAACGAATATATATATATATATATATATATATTTGATTTTTGATTAGTTCCCCATTAAGGTTTATATCTACCACAGAAATTGTTTTTCATAACACAGATTACACTAAAACTGATGAGAATGTTACAATACTTACGATGTTTAGCTGTGGCGCAGTACACACTATTCCATGGAATGATATGGTATAATCAATATTGACATCACTAAGACTTGCCCACCAACGAGCAATACAAAATTCAATTGCTTTTCCACCCTGCAAATAAAAATAAGAATGTTAAAGAACAAATCTGTTTTCTAATTCTTCATACCACCAAATATTTCCTGTTTCAAAACAAAATTTTTATTTGCAGCAAGAAAACTAAAGTTTTTATCATTTATGCTATGCATTCAACAAATTATAATTGCATGGGTGGGTACAGATAAGGCATTTAAATAGTTATGAATAATCCGACACTTTTTAAATCATTAATAATTTAAAAAACCTAGGACCAATGTAAAGATATTTACGTTAATGATGAGAAGGGATATTATAAAATTTATAAAGCATACTCAATAGGCATGAATGAATTTTGTTTTCACAGTCACCTGGCCACTGAAGTAGCAAGTTACAGTCACAGTCTTCTCTTACGAAAAAATTGAAAAGTGTATTTTAGCACTGCTGAACTAGTACACTTAACGAGATGAATAAATGCTAACACTGCCCCAGAGAAAAGGAACAAACACACAGGAGAGGGCAGGAAGAGGAAACCCAGGCGAGCAAGCACAGCAGCACATTCGCTATCTACCTTGAAGAAAGAACCAATCATTCCTAATATGGGTGAAAACAGAGACCTGACAAATTTTATTTGGAAATCAAACCATTTCACAGAGACTCAACAGGAGGATCACTGAGTAAGATCACTGTAGAAAAGTCTCACATAAGGAAACAATCTGCAGGCAACACTATGTGGTAACAATGCAAAATGAAGGTCCAGATATAAAGTAGCACATGACTAGAACTCTTCTTTAAAGTATCTGAGTTCAAAGAAATAGGAATATTGTTGGGGTACAGTTCAGTTATAGAGCACTTGCCTGAGATGCACAGACCTGGGTTTCATCACAGAACTTTAAGAAGGATAGAATAGAGGAGTAAAATTGACTTTTGAAACACAGCTTACGTTTTATTTATTGGCATAGATTCGCACTATGTAAATCAGGCTGGTCTGGAACATTCAGTGATCTCCTAACCTCTGCCTCCCAAATACTAGGATTACAGTTAAGCACTATGATAACTGGCTTGATTTTCAGTACTCTTTTCTTTAAAGATTATTTATTTTATGTACATGAGTGTTCTGCATACATGTGGTGCTTGCCCAGTGAGAGGTGGTCAGAGAGGGCAGCAGACACCCTGGTGTCTGGAACCGGCATGGCGCGTGGTTACAAGTTGCCATGTGGGTGTTGTGAACTGAAGCAGAGTACTCTACAAGAGCAGCAAGAACTCTTAACCCCCAAGCCGTCTCTCCAGCCCTGCTTTTCAGTATTCTTCATCAAACTACCTATCATCCTACCGCATCTGTGAGGTATGAACAAAATAGGAATCTCTAACATACTCTAGGCACAAACGACAAAGTTTTAGAAAATGGAGTACTCTAAATCTGAACCTGTCACACTTACCAGGACCGGAAAGGCTTCGATCAGTGTTCCCTTTTCTGGAAGGGAACAAAACTTATAAAATTCGTGACTGCGATATGCTCTCTGCTTCACAAGCTGCACTGCATGAAGAACAAACTTTGCTGATACCTCAGAAGAACATGAACACACAGTCACTTCTAAAATGAAGAGAGAAAGTAAATTTTAAACTAGTTAAGAATTAAAATAATCACAAAATTTTTTTAATAACTTTTACTTTTTAGGGAATAATAAAAATAGAATGATGTTTTATTATTTATAGACTTATTTTTATTTGATATATGTATGTCTTGTCCGCATGTACATTGTTCTGCACATCATCTGCATGTCCAGTGCCTGCACAGGCCTAAAGTCAGGGCCACACTGGAATTGGAACTACAAACGGTTGGGAGCCTCCATGTGGGTTCTAGGAATCAAGCCCAGGTCTCTCTGGAAGAGCAGCAAGTGCTCTTAACCATACCTCTCTCCAGGCCCTAAAATGGAATTTTCAAATGAAAGCTGCAAGCTTCCTCAAAAAGAGTATGTGTATACATGATAATCTCTAAGAAACAAACCATTAAGTGAACAGCAATCCTAACTTCAGACACTAGGAAAAAACAAAGCTACTTCTGGATCTACACACAATTACCCTAACCAGAGCCTTTAGAATCTCTCCTTTCTCTCATTTTAGTCAGAAAACAAACCAATTCCCAATAAACAGATTATAATTTTAGCAATTCCTATTATCATGCCCAAATTCTCTTCCTATTCTTTTCCTCTTGTATTTATTCCTAGTAGTTTCTCCAAAGTATCGCCATCAGAACCACACCCGCTTAGCTTTACTGGACTGCAAGGCTAGAGGGAAACCACAATCAGGAGACAAGATTATTTAGAGAACACTTGTTCTGATCCAAGGGTACAAAAGCAAGGATCAGTTCATTTTATTTCTTACAGACAAGGGGGGCACAGAGGGGAAATCAATCCATTGCTCTGACTACATATATGGCATTCTGACAATATTTTCAACGATCTGAAATAGAAACCACCAGAACATTTGTAATCTAACACGGTGAAATGATGTGGAAACATGCTCATTCTATATCATTCAATAATGTTTTATAATAATAACCTCCACCCAACCCAGGCATATTTTCAACACCAACTAAATAACTCTTAAGGGGATTATATTTACTGATTTATCACTAAACAAGGTTTTTTTTCTTCTTTTTAATTAAAGAAAACAGACTCAGAAAACTGCAAAGGCTGGGAAGAAACAAGAGTAATTTCTGTGGGTAAGGTGTTTTATTCTTTAGTACTGTTACTGAATTTTATCAAAGCCTTGAGCTACACACCCCCAAGGGGCCTTATGTAAATACTGCAGTACTAAGCCATGCCACACCTTGGTCTCAAAATAGCCCACAATGACAACTCAGAATTACAGCCCAAATAGCTTTCTGTCACTGAGTGCACAAAACTCTTAAGAGTACAAAGGCTGACCTAACATAGAGGAAGCACTCTATAACTGTCTATTCTTATAGTTATCAGTTAAGATATTTCACGCTACCTCTTTCTCAATAAGTCAGTCAGAGTTTAGACAAGGTGTTCTTTTTTTTGAAATGTTCTTTTTGTTTTGTTTTGATTTATTTATTATGTATACAATATTCTGTCTGTGTGTATGCCCACAGGCCAGAAGAGGGCACCAGACCTCATTACAGATGGTTGTGAGCCACCATGTGGTTCCTTGGAATTGAACTCAGGACCTTTGGAAGAGCAGGCAATGCTCTTAACTGCTGAGCCATCTCTCCAGCCCCTAGACAAGGTATTCTAAAAGAGAAAAGGCAAGTAGTTTTCCTCTAAGGGCCTAGCATAGACATAGAATACAAAAAGATAATAGTTGGGAGTAACTCCTGAGAACCCGTAGAAGGAAATCAACCAGTAATAGTGCATTATTATCAGTGTGCAAATTCTCAAATACATTAACATAATAAAAGATCACAGTAAAATTTTACTTACCAGCCCAGGTTGCACCCTCAGGAACCTCAACAAAATGTCTTCGAATCTGACCAGGTTTAAAATGTACATCTGTAAAGGCTAGATCATAATGTGATGACTCATTTACTCTGAAAATTAAAAAATATATATATATTAAACATAATACTCTAACAGTAAAGCTACGTGTAAACAATAAACTCATTGGCACACTAGATGTTGCTAACATATGCAAGAGTACAGTTCGCTAGACGTAAATCCTGGATTAAACTTGCAATAAGTTGGTGATAAGCAGTAAGCACAATACCACTTCATCATGGAACACAGCAGTAGATATAACCTGACAGCAGCACCCAGATGGTTCTACTAACCTACTCTTATATCTTGCAACCAAAACAGGAAAATGCTTAGGCTCTCTCCTGTTGTTTTTAAAGGAAGTTTACAAAATTCACAGGATTATCTCATTACCAGATACTCAACTAGTGATTTCTAAATACTGAAATCGAATTATATTTGTGTCAGTAATAGTCTTCGAGATGTACAGGCGAAACAGATAGTAAACTAAGCCCCTGTTTGTTTCAAAATGCTCCAAAAATGAACTACTTTCATAAGAAATCAGAGAAGCCTAAGCATCGACTGTGTAACTATATGTACTAGAGACAAAACACATGCTGCAGTCACACTGTCCTCAATTTTACCAAGGAGAACTGAGTACTTGCTACGTATGAGGCACTGTGATGTGTAGCTAGAAACATGTCAATGAGTAAAACATGACCCTCTGCTCTATAAAACTGATGGGGAGAAAAACCTATTTAATACAGCAAGCTTCAGAAAGGAATTGTTAGGGGAAAATAGAAAAGTGAACCTGGGGAAACTTCCTCAACTGCATATTATTGACAGTCTTTTCTAAAGTCCCACTGGACATACACAAAATACGGAATTGAGAATTTAACTAAGATACAATTTTCCCATGTTTTAAATTTAATCTCCTCAATTTTATGTTACAGACCTCATTGGCTGAGGCCTATTCCATAATTAACTCAAACAACCTCCCCCAAAGAGTATTAAATTTAGAATGTGCAAAACACAGTTTATATCCACAGAGGACTCACAATCAAACAATGTAAATTAAATGTTAAAACCTTGGAACATATCAGCCAAAGACTGTCCAGGAGCTGGTAAGAGGTGTTAATGGGCATAGAGAAGGAACTCCCTTCACCTAGGATGACTAGGAACAAGTCTGGTTATGTAACAGACAGGAACATGAGGCAAAGGAACCATTAGTACAAATGCACAAAAACTGAGGAAACGCAGGACAGGAAGCTGGCTAAAAATGTGCAATTTGGTACAGTCAGTGACAGGAAGCTGTCTGGGACTGTAATTGTAAGTTGTGTATATTGTGGGCTTTTTAAGGAACCTAAACCTGATCCTTAAGGAGTGGGTGCCCTCGCTGTGTTTGAAGCAGGGAGGAACATCATCAAAGCTGACGTCCATGATTCCAAGAAGGATAAAGGAATCATTCTGGAAACAGAAGGCTGTTGTGGGATACTTGTAGACTGTATGAAGTTGTATTTGCTGTGATTGGTGTGATAAAAAGCTGAACAGCCAATAGCTACGCAGGACATATAGGCAGCATTTCCGGGGACAGAAGGAAGAAGAGAACCTAGGTGCACAGGAGACACGAGGATAGGAAACAGGAGGTGTAAGATGGAAGAGAAGTAATGCCCCGTGACAGAAAGTAGATTAATACAAATGGTTTAATTTAATATAAGAGTTAGGAACAAGCCTAAGCTAAGGCCAAACTTTTTCATAATTAATTACAAGTCTCCATGTCATTATTTGAGAGCTTGCTGGTAAAACAAAGAAAGACTCATGATATAGAAAGCAACTAGAAAAATCAGGAGAGCATAATCAGACACAGGAAAGCAAAGCCACACGGAGTG
Source organism: Dicrostonyx torquatus (assembly GCA_028555095.1). Taxonomy (NCBI): domain Eukaryota; kingdom Metazoa; phylum Chordata; class Mammalia; order Rodentia; family Cricetidae; genus Dicrostonyx; species Dicrostonyx torquatus. Next base: position 24,866 of record JAQHUG010000850.1, on the reverse strand, counting down.
GAAGAGAATGAAGAATCACTACTGAGTAATAAAAGAACACGGCAAGATGAAGGCAGAGTCAGCTGGGCAATATGGAGTCACTGGTACACAGTCTGGATAAAAACAATTCAGGGAAGTGTGGGCAGATGCCAAGGCTCTCGACAACTCAGAATTCATACAAACAGCATAGCTAACTACATGCCATCTAGAAAAGAGTCGAACCTGATTACCTGCTTATGTCTTATAACCTTTCTAGTATTAACTTCTGGGCTAATAATCCTCCAAAAGTCTATACTGTATCCCACACGGGCATTGACAGTTTAAATGGAATAGTAAGTGAAACATCTTACTTACTTTGCTGCTATAACTGCAGTGATTGGAACTCTGAAGAGAGGACCTGCGTTAGGGGATGCTATGTCATAGCCACACACCTTGAAGAAAGAATGGTAAGTTTCAGCATCCATGAGCAAAGTTGCAAAAAAGGAAGTAAACGGTATAATGCAAGCAGAGAATAATCTAATTTAAAATGTAACACAAATTCCAAATAATCACATAAGCAAACCATCACTGAAATTAATGAGTAATACGGCATCAAACTTTTTTAAATGCATTTTAATTACTCTCTATTACAAAATAAAGCAACTATTATAAATAGTTTGGAAGTGGAAAGATGTTATGGCACTAGCTGTGCTTACTTACAACTGCCATGTTTTACAAAGGTGTTGTCTAAATAGTAAAGCTAACTACAGGACAGGTTTAGCTACGTTTATAACAAACAAAGTAGAGAGACCTGGTCAAAAGGGCTTTGCTATTTATGTCTTCCCCAGCCTTCTTCACAGAAGGATGCAACAGTGACTCCTTAAATGGATAGAGAAAAGCTAATAATAAATATATAGTTGTTAATATACAGTTGTTTTTTAAGGAGAAAGAAAACACACCAGAGATCGTACAATATTACCTCTTAAAACATTTCAAAGCATAAATTTAAAAAAAAAAGATATGACAATATACCTCTGTATAATGCAACCCTTCTCTTAAACCCCTGGGATCCACACGTATATTTATGTGCCGACACTGATTCATGAGTTCCAAATGGCTAGGGCACTGAACCCAAGACGAATTTGAAGTTAAAGCTAAATGAAGCTGAAGGGATATTTTTTCAGAGTTTTCTGGAATTAAAAAAAAAAAAAATCAAAAGTTAAAATTAACACTCCCCCCTTTACCTGGGAACCATTTTATTTTTGTTTTTTGTTTGTTTGTTTTTGTTTTTTCGAGACAAGGTTTCTCTGTAGCTTTGGTGCCTGTCCTGGAACTAGCTCTTGTAGACCAGGCTGGCCTCAAACTCACAGAGATCCGCCTGCCTCTGCCTCCCGAGTGCTGGGATTAAAGGCAAAAAGTTCTATGTTCTATCAAGAAAGTTTAGCAACTTAGTTTGATCAGCTGAACAATGCATTAGACATGACATCCACATTACAACTTAAATAAAAGCACCGCGTCTTCCTTATATTTTAGTATCCTTCCGCGATTCATACGCGTTTTCATCCAGCACTGCTAACCTTCAGAACAGGAGTGTAGTGGGTGTTTTACATTGCTGCATGCAGAGAAGAGCGTCCGAGTAAAGTAAGCTCCCACACATGCGATGGCAGCTTTAATTACATGCCGTAGCGCTGCAGTGTCCATGTTCCTGCTACCCCAGCTACTTGTACTTCTAACCCTAACCTAGAGTCTGCCTTCTAGAGAAGGAATGAGGTATGACAAAAAAAGAAGCTGTCGTTTTATTGCAAGTTCAATAACACTATGGGCCACTAAGGGCCTGGCTCCACTGTTTTCTGGAGAGCCAAGATGCCACCAAACTGCTATGGTGCTGGGATCCCTAATTAATACTTCCCATCAAATCTATTAAGCTTTTAAATACTCACTAATTATTTTACTAATTTGTAACTTCTCCTTACAGTAGTGGTTCTCAACCTGTGGATCATGGCCACTTTGGGTCAGCGAAGACCATCAGAAAACCAACAATTACATTACAATTGCTAACAATAGGGAAATTATAGTTATGAAGTTGTGGGGAAGTAACTTTATGGTTGGGGTCAGCACAAGGTGAGGAACTGTATTAAAGGTCACAGCATCAGGACGGCTGAGAACCACTGCTTTAGAGCATTAGACGAGCAGCATTCTTCTTCTATTTACCACTCATTCAAGTCCCAAATATGAACGTTTCTGCTTACTGCCAGCCTACTACTTACCTGTATTCTCTGGAAATACAGGCTCAATGCCAACACCATGATCTGAAGGAGCAGCCACCTGAACAGGATCTCGGAGGTAGATGCCACGGTTATTTCCAACTGTAACTGTAAAACCTAATTTGTTAGCAAATGATGTATTCTGAATGAGGTAGTCATAGGCTTTGTCAACCTAAAAGAATATAAATGGTAAAATATAAATGGCTAGGTCAAGAAAAATATTTTATTACAAATTATGAATCAATTTAATTAGCAGCAAACCTAACTTCTATATTCAGTTCTCTAAACTAATCTCCACACCTAAGATGGCAAACCTACGCTTTAAACAAATACCATTCTAATCATGACAAGACGACTTTCCACTGCAGACTGTATTTGCAATTGTTCTCACGTGAGCCAAGGCCACGCACTGACTTCTGCCTGACCAATCTCTACACGCCCTCCTGGTTCTTTATTTCAGAGCAGCTACTCCCTCTGGACTACAGAATCTCTCTGTGCCTTTGTCTGTTAGTTCTACAATGGCCAACTCCATAGTTTAGACGGGCTGACTCAGCACCACACAGCAATCTATACAGCATTATCAAGTTTATGATTACTTTTTACACAGACAACAATACCTGAATAATCCCATGTCCTTGGGCAAACACTTCTATATTGTCAGCTTTAACTGCAGTATTTTCTAGAGCTCTTCTGACAGAGTGAACAGTATAGTCAACGTTATTTGCTTTCAGACCTAAAATTAAAAAAAACAAAACTAAGAAATTAATGTTAATGAACTCACTAATGTTAATGAACTCACCAAGATAACATGTACCCTCTTCTGCTAAATCTTCTTTTAACATTCACTTCTGAACGTTTTCTTAAAAATTAACAAAATAGTTGATTTAAATTGCTTGCATCGCACAAATACTTTACTCAGAGAAAACTTCGTCGCATGCCACTCTGCAGTCATGTCAAAGCAGGTTATGTAGAGATGGCATGAATGCACCAAGCAGACATGTTAAATGCATTCAAATGGTATTTTAAAATATTGTATGTTCAGCACTATGGTTGGGGAAATAAATTTTCAACCAGATTGTACTTTATGATTAGCAGTGGAACTTAAGCAAACCAAATCAAAAACACCAGACAGGTCTCACGACAGCTCGGAATCTTTAGTGATCAGGTACCAGACGATTACAGTGTGTAGTCAGACTTTGAACATAAAAGGCTGTGGTCAACAATCTGCCAGCCTATTACTCACTGTTAAAGGAGAAATAGAAATACTATATTCTATGTCTGTCCTCTCAGAACTCATCAAACATGTTATCCTTAAAATACTGCAATATGCAGACAAAACAAACAAGTGGTCTGTGATGCAAACTAAGGAAGTCATAACCGTGTTCATGAGAATCCAGAAGAACGGTAGGTGAGCCATGTACAACACAAGTTTTCAGATCCAAACCATGGCATAAAGGATTTGCAGGTAGAGAGAGCTGAATATTCAGAGAGAAGACATGCAGTCTTAAAATATCTGGTGAGTTTGAAGGACGAGAAATGAGCAGAGACCAGGATGTGTCCTAGGTCTGGCTCATGCTGGCAGGTGATGTAGCACTGACTGGGCCACGGAGGCAGACGATTTCTCCCCAGTGTGGCTCATCCGTATTGGGGAGAGGAGGAAGTTATAAGAGACAGAGGTGGGTGGAAGGTAAGACTTGAAAAGAGGGACACTTTGAGGCAGACGCCTGAATCCTAAGTGACCTGGTGACACCCCATTTAATACTGAATAACATTCTTCAGCAGATAGAGTCGTATAAACATGTTGAATTTGTTTAGTCTACCTTTTGCAATTAGCTCCATATCAGCAAAGTTACTTTTGATTTTCTACGGATAGATTTAGCCCCAGAACTAAACTCTTACTTGATAATCATCAATCACAGTCGATAAATTATATTTTCTGGATGACTGAATACCCACTCAAAGGACAATTATTCCTTGCATCATTTTCTTCCTTATACCTTATTTTATGCCCTGGACATCAACAATTCTATCCATACTCTCACCAAAAAAACTGCAGAAAACATAGTATACACTAAAGAAGAGAGTAGTAAGTAATACCCTTACCTGAAAGTACCAGGGCAATGCCCCCACAGGCATTGGGGGAAGACATTGATGTCCCATTCATTAGCTGAGTCCCCCTCAATGTCCAGTTAGGCACAGAAGCAATGGCGCCTCCTGGTGCACTGATGCTCACACCAAGGGCCCCATCAGCACTAAACAGAAAGCAGAGGTTTATGTAGAGGGAGGATTGCTGGATATGCACAACATTTAAAGTCACAATTACAGTCCAAAATGATATAATATTTGCAGTCATTCCAAAAAGAAAGAAAGAAAAGGCAAAGATATTATTATGGGGTAACAGTGGGAGAAAAATGACCAAACACAGCTAATTTCTCACTACACACTTACTTTTTCCTTTTAAGTGAAATGTCTGTGTGTATGTATCTGTTTATGTGAGAAAGTCAACTGTGTCAGCTATTTGAGTACTCTAACTCCTTGATGAGGGTATTTTTTACCTCTACCAGAAAATTTTGACTTTGTCCAACAGAAACATAACATGGGCCTTATATGCAATTTAAAATTTTCTAAGAGCCAAATTAAAGAATTTTAAAAATCATACTGTGCATGTGTGTATGTATGTGTGTGTCAAAGAAAGAAAGGGAGGGACAGGGAGAGAGAAAGAGGGAGAGAGAAGAGAGACAAGAGAGAGGAGAGGGAGCGAGAGAGGGAGAGAGAGGATACAGGAGGCATGCTGGTGCCAAGGCATGCCTGTGTAGGTTGGAGGACAACATACTAGATGACGCTCTCTCGCCTATGTGGGGCCCGGAAATTAAACTCCAGTGTATTTGTAAGCACTTTTGATCACTTATCCTACCAGCTGTAAGACCAAAGTAACACCCAGCATAGCTGTATGCCCTGTCCCAAATAAAGATATAAAAGCTATTTTCCCACAGACATGTTATGGTAGACCACACTATTGATACCTATTCAGGTTTTCAATGGGCAACTGCTTTGCGTTCAGAAAAGGCTGATTAGATAATCACACATTTACTAGAAGTTATGACCATTGTCGGTATAGCTGCACAAATACAGACAGACAATGATTCAGCATATGTCTCTAAGAAAATGAGACAATTTTTTGCTTATTATAATATAAAGCATATTACAGGTATACTACACAATCCTACAGGTCAGTAAGTTACAGAAAGATCAAATCAAACTATAAAAGATATATATGTTTAAACAAACAGAAAGGGATGAAAAAGACACCCAGAAAAAGACTGCATAATGCTTGATTAACCTTGAATTTTCTCAATGCTAATGAGAAAGAAACAATGGCAGCATGAGACATTGGATAATAGAAAAAAATTCTGAATTAAATCAGCCAGTGCATTTCAAGGATGTGTTGCCTCAGAATGGAAACCAGGAGATGTGCTACATAGGGAAGAGGTTTCGCTCATTTCCACGGGAAAAGAAAAGCTATGGATGCCATCAAAATTAATCAAGATTTGGTTTTAAAGGAGAAACCTCTTGATAAAGAGAAATGTCAGCTCATCCAGAGATGACAATCACAGGTTGTAAGGAAACCTCTTAAGGGACAGGGTTCTTTTCTTGTCTTTACAAGAAAATACTCATCTTCAAAAAGCCAAGAGACCTTAGACATCTAAATATTTAAATAAGAAAAGATAGCTATTCAGATAGAACCACCAAGCAAAAAGAGATCTGACTTACACCAATATCCTGTGCAGTGTAAGATATTATTTATATATATATGATAGTAGTCACCAATTATTAAAATTCAAAGCTGGCTTTGGAGTTGGATAGTGGCTTTACTTCTCTAAATCCAATCATGTTGTTAAAAGAAAAATTCAGAGTTTCTGTCTCATATCAGGAGCCAAGGAAGTAGTCTAGGGACTACTATTATCAAAACTATGCTTTCAAAAAATTTTGCTTCTCCCCATACCTATTTTTGTCTCTATGGTACCTTTCATTGAATATGTCTACATGAATAATGTTTAAGTCTTCAACAATGAACAATAAATTTTCCTGCAGTAATCTTTGAAGTCTCCAGAAAGAAGATGAAGCTCCACAACAACGATTCAGAAACCTGGTTGATATGATGTCATTATGCTGATAGCGCCACTTTAAGAATGGTTTTGGGTTACAAATTCCTCAAGATGATTCCAACTTGGCTAGCTGAGATGGTGCACCTTCTTACAGTGTTCTAGCCAGAACTTCAGGAATACCCTACCGACTACTCAGAGACTATCTACAATTGTACCAGACAGTAATCTGAAACTTAACCATCATTTTAGCTTTTATAGGATCCCATAGAAATAGCATCGCCCCCATGACAGCTGGAAGTAATTCTAGAAAACGACATCTCCCAACAAAGTTTGGTCTCTTGGTTAGGGACATATATTAGGGATTAATTATAACTGGTATAGGGTTGGAAGTGGAAATAAAGTAGGCCCAGAAATCTCTTTTAAAAAAAAAAAGAAAAAAGAGAAAGAAAAAAAAAAGCGATAGGATAATAGGTAGATCAGTATATTACTTGTGAGCTATTATTTACAGAAAATTTACATTGGTATAAATACATTTTCAAATTAAGTTTGTTATATTGAATATGCTCCTATTTCTGTTTATAATACTTGTGTACCTATGCAGTTATTTTGTCATATTGCATGCATGCATGTTTCTATCTCTGCTTAACATAGTTTATGTATTGATGTAATTTTAGGATATATTTATCATATTGCATTATACATTTCTACCTCTGATCACCATACTTAAGATATATTGTTTATATTGTTTACACTTTGAGGTCATTGTCCTCATTTTCTGCACACTGGTTTTAAGATTGTTTTAATTCTTTAATAAGAAGCCTTAGTCTTTAAGCTATGTGGGTATTAAGAATTATAGGTCAATAGTCATTCATGTTTGTCATACTTACAGTAGGACTAGTCAGGTTCTTTAGAGGCACAGAGATAGTATTTTGCATAAATAGGTAAACTTCAAACAATTTAAAGAACTGTAGAATATGGCATTTAACCTAGGATTCTGTTGACACGAAACACGATTGCTCCTGGCAGCACCAATCGATTGGGCACTGAGGATACTCCATTTGGAGCTTGTTTTCTTCTTGGCAAAACTGGCCTTTAGGCAAAGAACTGCCCCTGCCATGACTACTGACAAAATGTATGGTGTCCAAACTGGACAAGCAGAATACAAGTAAAAAGATTGCCAAAGCTTGCCAAGACAGTTTTTCAAATTTTCCTGCCCCTGAAAATGGTCTGTCAGATTCTCTAGACCTTAGGCAAAGTTAGTTTCCCCAACATTGCAAATGAGACTTTGGGTGATTGCACGGGTAGTTGGTTATCTCTGTCATTTCTTGCACCTTTTGGAAGTTGCCTGATTGCACTTCCTATTTACTCAGGTAATACTATTTCCCTTCTCATGTCTTTGATGGGGATGAAGACTAAATATTTCCCCCTCATGACTTAGACAAGCCATTTTTTAAAATAAGACTCCTTAGAATAAGATAACTACTGAGACATTCAGCATATGCTTCCTATTTGATGTTGTTCATTCTAATTTTTATGTATGTGTTGAGCCTCATCTTTTCCAAGGACAATATTTGATATTTGTTCTTATCGTATATAGTTTGGCTGGTTTTTTAGGCTAGAGCTCTCTTATTTATACAAAAAGGGGAGGTATTGTGAGAAGTCCTTCAGCCAATAGCCTTTAGGATACCGAACCAATTTGGGCATCATCTCAAGTACTATAAGACAGACAAAAAGCGTGAATGGCTCTGCTGCTGGATTTGGTTCCACTTCCCAGTGCACACAGAGGACTATGGATTGCTACCCTATGAGTTTATCCCCAGAAAAACTATACCTTTGTTATATTCCATTTCAGGCTACTGTAGAACTCTTTGGTCCAACTGCACAGAGGTTGTTGGATTTCCTACTATGATTCTTCCCCTGAGTGATTTTTTTTTAAAAACTCCTGGCTAAGAATTCTAGGGTGATTTTGACTTCTGTTCCATAGAAAGCAGACTCATTGTGCCTATCTTAACTGGTGAAATGGGTTGGGGGCAGCACTTTCAGAGCCTATCTGAAATATGATTAATCTAAGTGTCAATTAATGTGTAAAAACATTCACGGTGCATTACCGAGAGAGAGACAACAGTGTCTGATCATATCATCCCAAGAATAAAAATACAATCTTCAAAATGTCACCCATCAATTAGATAATGGATGTGAAGATTTAGGGATAATTTCCACATTCTTGTTTATAACATCTGCAGTATCAACCAACAATCACAATGAGCACTAGGTCTTTAACAGCTGGAAGAACCTAACTACAAAAAGTTAAAATGTAACTTTTTTGTTAAGCTAATTTCCCACTATCCTTGCACAGTAGTTAATCATAAAGCACTTCTAAATGTTTAAATTGCTATTCTAAAAATGAGTTTAATGAAGCATCAACAATTTGGAAAAATATTTTCCATGGTTAGTTTTGTCACCTAGAGTTTTAATGAGGAAAGGTCTATTTGGGTTGGCCTGTGGGCACATATGTAGAGGATTGTCTTGATTAACTGATATGGAAGACCCAGCCTAAAAGATAGATGGTATCAGAAAACCAACACTTGTCAGTTAGAATTTGCTTGCTTATAGGTTTTACCCAAAGTGTTCAAAGTAAATTATAACTTCAAAATGAATATAAGATCTGTTACTGTGATTCTGTACAAAAGTACAGCATGTTTTCACCAAAGCTTAAACATCAAACCTGCTGAAAAACAGGCTATTATCTACAACATCCTCTTCTCCCACATTATAAAGTTTAATCAAATACATGCATTACTTCCAAGAACTACTTGTACTAACCTTGGGCCTCGAGAAGACCATGTGTACTGATTTGCTGGCAATTTCTCTCTCAGCGAATACTCTGCAACCATCATATCAGGAGAAACATAAGCCCCAACACCTATAGGATGGATTCACCATTAACAAAAGGGAACACAATGTTTTACGTGTATACTAGATTTTTCCAGTGAAATCATGATGCATGTGAGAAAACTGCTTACTATCTGTTCTCCCCCCCACCAAAGGGAAAAGGAAGAACATTCAATGAAGAAACAAAGGAAGTTTATATTATAAACTAAGTACAAAGGACACTACTTTTATACATATAAAAAAGAACTTCCACTATTATGTGCCCTAAAAAAAAACCTGCCTAAAAGTGTGCATGTGTTTCTATTAAACCACTTCTCCTACACCCCTAGATACATAGTTCCTCAGACTTTCGTAGGAACACATTTAGGGTCTATGTCTTACCCATATTCCACAGGACACTTGCACTCCATTTTAAGCTTACTTAAAACATTATGAAGGTAACCTGACTTTATAGAAAACATCCCATCACACTGTAAAATGACTGAACATACCCATGACAGGGTACATATTAAAAAGACCTCCAGTGTTCTTGTGATCGTCCCCCTTCAAGCTCCTGTTCTGCTTGTATTTAAACAAACATTTTTCTAAAATGGTAAAGCTTACAAACCTATCACACTGGACGTAGTTCCACCTGGACAGCCCACTGTAGAAAGACATGGGCCATTATTTCCAGCACTCGAAACATAAATTGTATTATGTTTCCAGACTGCTTCATTAATTACTTCACAGATTCTCCTAAAAAACAAAGAATTCCTTTGAGCAAATACATCAATTCCACATTTAATTTATAACGAAACAAATTATAATGATTCCAAACTGTGCAACTGACAGTAGCTTTAAATGAGGTATCAGATTCACTCAGTTAAATGATTACACACACATTAGCAGGTAGGCTTTTAGTAAGACTCAACGGCATTCCAAGTTATATACCCTAGTTGAGTTTCAGGGAATTGGGAAGTTATATTAATGCAAGAAAAACTTAAGGTAAAGCCTGGTTGGTGACACACAGCTTTAACTGCAATCCTTGAAAGGCAGGCAGAGGAGTAGTTTTGTGAATTCAAGGCCATATCTGGTCTACAAAGAGACTCTTAGGCTAGGCACCCAAGGCTACATAGTGGGACACTGTTTCAAGAAGAAAAATAAAAGAGCAAGCAAACAAAACCAAATGTGGAGCAGTGAGGGAGGGGACCAAAATCCACAATATAAGAGGGTCTGTGAAGTAGTAATACTGAGAGAAAAATAAAAACAAAACAAAACACCAAAGTGAGTTCTACCTCTGACTAAAAAACCCACTTAGTATCTTTAGCGAAAAGTTAAATGGAGGGAGAGACTAGAAGAAAAACCTAAGAATTTGAAAATCAAAGAAATCTAGTCAGAGATTGAGAGCAATGTTTTTCTGAGATGAAGAAAATGGAAATTAAAAAAGGTCTAGCTTGAAAGGCTCCTGAAAAATCCAATGTGTGACATCTAACAGGAGATTCAAGTTCAGTTGCCAAAATAGCCAACATTGTGGCTCAGAACTGCCTGTGACTCCAGCTCCAGGGTTCTACTGCCCACTTCTGAACTCCATGGACACTATGACACAGTGAACACACACACACACACACTCACACGGGGGAGAGAGAATTTAATGAGTAACTGACAAAGGAGAAAAGTAATGAAAAAGATAATGAGATGACGGAAGGGGCAAGACTGCACTACAGAAAGAAATGGCTAAAAGTGACAGGGTACATATTAAAAGGGCAATAAAATAATACTTCATAAGAAATCCAATTACCTGAGAGAAATGAGCCATCAGGTAACAGTAGAGCCTCTAGACTGTTACAGCTTCCCTTTTGACAGGACCCTAAATAAGCAGGTACCAGATAACTGGCATATATTAATTAACACTTTGGTGATGGGAGTGATGGAAATATTGATCACTAAGGAAATGCTCTAAATATTTCAGCTATGTATTAATATAAAGGGAAGGAGCTAAGGTAAACACGTACTGGAGCAGAGATGACAGGGGTGAGAGAGGTTGTATAAGTTTCCTCTGAGAGTGAAATATTTCACCCTGCAGGGAAGCTCCTTAAGCAGGAAAGTAAACAACTCAACACTGGTTCAGCAAGTCCCTGAAACTGAATAGATTCACGAGGCCCCTCCCTGCCAGAGTCAGCAATAAAGCTGAGAGCCCATCTTAGAGGAGCAAAGCTAAGCTGCAATCAAGACTCTCACAGAAGTCTCTGAGACTACCAGCTGCCTGCAAGAAGCAGAAACCAGCTGAGCTGCCTGGAAGAGGTTTAGACCAGCTGAGACACCTAGAAAGGACACTCTCCAAACTACTGAGCTGCATGCAGGCTGTGCAGTGTGCTCCAGGTTTCCTGCTGGTATGGGAGGTCCTTCTGTATATGTGCTGCTTTTATTGGTTAGTGAATAAAGAATCTGCTTTTGGCCAATGGTTTAACATAACCAGGATAGAAGAGATACACATATAGAGAGAGAATAGGTGGAGACAGAGAAGCCATGCAGCCATGCCAGGGACAGACGCGCTAGAACCTTGCTGGCAAGCCACAGTCACGTGGCCATACACAGATTAATAGAAATGGGTTAACTAAAGATATAAGAGCTAGCAAGCACTTAAGTGATTGGCCAAGAAGTGATTTAAATAATATAGTTTCATGTGATTATTTCAGATCTGAGCTGCTGGGAATGAACAAGTGGCCTACGTCAACACCCCACTTTGTGAGGTCACCCATACTGGAGTAGGCTTTGATGATGCAGCTGTCTTTGAGTCACTTCTACAAATAACCTCTCACCCATAGTCCTCTAAGTAACTCCAATAAAACTCACTGGGTCACTAATGTGGGATTCCCCTCTGTATGCTGTGATTATCATTAATAAATAAAGGAACTGCTTTGGACCTATAGCAGGGCAGACCTTAGCTAGGCAGGGAAAACTAAACTGAATGCTGGGAGAAAGAAGGACAGAGTCAAGGAGAAGCCATGTAGCCCCACCAGAACCGAACAGAACTTTACCCAAAGAGCCACAGCCACGTTGAGATACACAGATAACTAGAAATGGGTTAAATTAAGATATAAATGCTAGCCAATAAGAAGCTAGAGCTAATGGACCAAGCAGTGTTTTAATTAATACAGTTTCTGAGTGGTTATTTTGGGGCTGAGTAGCCAGGAACAAAATGGCCTCTCATTCAACAGGTCATCAAACTGGACTTTGGTGGTGTCCGTACTTTGGTCTGTTGTGGGATTCCTACCAGGTGAGTAGATATGTGTGTTTTATCTCCCGAGGAAAGTTTTGCCACATTACAAGAAAGAAAGGGATGCAGAAGAGAAAGTATCATGGATGGAGGAGACAGGGAAGCTTAGCAACTGGAGCCAGTATATGCACCAACAGCAAGTTTGGTGGTTAAGGTCAACAGTCGCTGAAGGAACAGCAAGGTCTGCGCACATCTGGGCTCCTGTCAGGTAAGTACCCCTGACAAGTCCCAGAACATCTGTGAATGAGCTATTTTGGTGATGGGTGGCCCAATAAATCCAAAGTGGCTGGAAAGGACAATGTGGAAGCATAGACCAATGCCAGAGAGTTAGGCAGGGTGGGAGAGTCAGAAGCATCATTACAGAGGAGCAACCCTAGCTACCCATGCTTGGAATGGTTTGGCAAGGTGCAGTGATTGGACCTGGCACTAAAGACATGACATGGGAGTGAGAGTCTGACTTACAAAACACAATTACCTGCCCATCATGGGTATAATTTACTGTAATTGCAATTCACTTTCTTAAACCATTTGATGCTCTTAATTAATAGGTTCTATGATATGAAATCTAACAAAGAAGACTTACCCAGAATTTGGCCAATGAGTTGCTTCTCCATAGCTGTAGTTGACAAGATCACACTTATGATTTATAACTTCTATCATCTATTAAAAGATTAAGAATCTAGTTTAGGAAGTTATTTGTACAAACAGATTACCCAGTAAATAATGTTTATAATCCTACAGTGTTTAAACTAATTGCATCCTAATTTATAAGGTATTTCTAGGCATACTGTAATTAAAGTCAGAAGGTAACAAAATAAAAAGTTACTAAAGCATCAATTAAATTTACAAAGGGTTTAATTTCCTTTTAAAATAGTGGACCAAGCCAAATATTTTTTAAAAACTATTTTGAAAAGTTTGCTAAGAGATTTATGACAGAGTATAAAATATTTTTTCTACAAAAAGTTTCTTAAGCCAAGAAAGTTCTTCATGGTAATTTTTAACCAAACTGAATTAATCAGCATTGGTTTAGTTCTATAAAAACATTGTTCTGTACACCAAAATTTTGCTTAATATAAACAAACTTTATAAACATTATGTATGCCTGTAGGCCAGAAGAGGGAACGAGATCTCATTACAGATGGTTGTGAGCCACTATGTGGTTGCTGGAATCGAACAAAGGACTCTGGAAAAGCAGCCAGTGCTCTTAACCTCTGTGCCATCTCTCCAGTCCCACTATGAAGGTTTCTAAGTCCCTAAATTATTAATCTACATCAAGAACTACCAGACACTCACAGCTCTGATGAGGCCTGTGCCTGTTTCCATGGTGCTTAGCCTTGTATCACCAATCTTAATGGACAGAATTTGAGCACCAGGAGCAACTCCATTCCGTTCAGGCTCCTCTGGAAAATGCCCAGCGGCTATACTTGCTACATGGGTTCCATGCGCTCCTATAGACAGAAATAGGGTGTGTGTGCATAAGATGAAAACAGTCATCACACACTAAAATCGTAACCATTTCATGTATATTATGAGAAAAATAATTTAATAAAAACACAACTTGATCACATATCTAATATTATCTCAAATATTTTCCTACCATTCACAAAAAATAAACTTAAATTACATATATTTGCTTCTCTACACTGGATCCTACCCTGATTATAGTAAGTAAAAAATGTAAGCCGTAGAAGACAGCCAATATTTGTAATACATAGAACTTACAAGTAACCTGTATCCAAAGTATATTTAAAAAAAAAAAATCCTACAAACCCAACAAAGAAAGTAGAGAAAGCAGTTAGAGATACCCTGTCCACCAAGCAAAATGTGAAAAAGCATCCCACAAAAAGGATGTCCACAAGACATACAAACATGAAAACATGATTCACTTCATCAGTCATCTTGGAATTATTGTCACAATGAGTCTCTCCACATCTTTTAACGTAACTAAGGTATTGCAGGCTGGCAATAGTTTAGAATATACTTGTTTGAGAACTTTGAACACAGGCATTCTTGCTTTTGCCCCAGTATCCAACAGACAAGCGCAAACATGTTCACCAAGGCATTCACAAAAATGTTCATAGCTGCATTACTTATATAATTCAAAGCTCCAAATAGCTTAGGGTCCACTAAAAGTAAATGGATATTTAACATATCAATCCATAGAATTCACATAAATTAATGTGAACTAATATGAATCAAAAAGAAGCTTATAAGAATAAGACTGAATTAAAATCTCATACAAAAACTAGGCTAATTCCATTTACATAATTGGAAAAAGAATGAACCATGTGGAAATTGATAATATTTTTATCAGTTCTGACTCAACACAAACACCCCCATACGGTACAAAGTAATAAGGAATGTAGTAATGAAAATCAAGACAGTAGTTAACTTGGGAGAAAGGTAAAGGTTATTAGTTTTTCTAATGTTAGCACACAAAATAATGCATTTCCTTATGACATCTTTGTATGTTTCATACTCCGATTTCATTCAGTCTTCATTATCTTCTTCTGAATCCTGGTATCTGCGGTCTTTGTCAGCACAGTCACACCCTACTGTTTCTGTTTCCTCACCAGCCCAACCCTGAAGGCCTGAGCATGGTCTTTCCTCGTTTCTACATTCTCATAAAAACACCCAAGCCTACCTACAATACTATTTGGCAGGCTCTTCCACTTTATACAAGTGTTTTATGATAGATATGTTTTCACTAAAACTCATTTTTGATATTTGTATATATTAACTTACTTATGTAATCTTTTTTTTTTTTGCTTATGTAATCTTTTACATCATAATACAAGTACTTAAAATCTGTCTTGGATCATTATCTAGTAGTACACTATTGAGAAGTCAACTTATATGTCCTTACACAGAATACTATAATGAGAATCTTCTTACTTAAGTCTTTGTACTTATGGGTGAATCCCTTAAGGGTTAATATTTGCAAGTAAAATCACTTCATATTTATTAATGGCTTTTCTGTTGTTAAGATTCTGCTTTATTTATGAACTACCTCTACACTGTCATAACTTTAAAAGATAAGAGAGTCAAATCCCATCAAAGTTTCTAGGCTTGGTCCTTCAGTAGAAATTTCTATGACGAATTCACTAGCACCTCACTCTGACCAGCAGGGATTTATCGTTCAGCCACTGCATGGCTATCTCTCACTAGTAAATCTCATAAACCAGATACCTCCACTGGTCACAATGGAGAGCAGGTTTCCATCATCATAAATATTAACAGAATAATTCAACATCTCAGCTGTGCCAAAAGAGCCGTATTCTTGGGCCTCTTTGTAGTTTCTCAACACAGTACATTTACTCAAGTCTCCATTTTCATTCGAATCAACACAGGCTCTGTTGAGAAGGAGAAACAGGCATTAAAATTTACCCTTCCACCCTTGCTCTAAAGATCACACAGGATAGTTTCTCTGTCATCTTCTCATCGCTTACTTCTCCCACCACTCAAATCCAACGACTACATCCCTTTGTTTCACAGTGAGCAGTTAAGCTTACGACAGAGGTCTCCAGAATCCAGTGCTAAAACCAGGACACTGATGGCCACAGATGGTACAGAAAATCATCTGGGCAGGTGAGAAGTGAAAACTGAAGCTTGGGTTGGAGTGTGGACTACTTTAGGACAGTTCAGACACAGAGGAGAGCCCTTCCTCCCTGCTGCCATTTTCAGTGCTGGTGCTGTGACTCCAGCAGCCCCCACAGCTGCCTGCTACCACATGGCTATAAACTTCAAACTGTAGTCACAGACAGCTTTGGGAGAACATTTTTAACAAAACAAAATTTCCACCTAATTTTATGATTCTCTCCCTACCTGCTGTTTACCCATTTTATTATTGTTAATATTTAAAAGATATGTATTTAAGACGCATTCTTAGTCTGTTTAAATCTATCTAATTAAAATGTCACAAATGTTATGTAAAGATCAACCCTTTGTTATTATGTTTGTTTGTGTATGTGTGTGCATTTTGAGACAGCACACTCTGCCCCAGTCACTAAGCAGCCATGCTGGCCTTGAACTTGTGGCAATCCTCCTGTCTTAGCCTAGAAGTACTGAGACTGCACATATCCACCATCATGCCTAACCCAGGACTGAACACTTAATTACTGTGTGTGCTGACAAGTGAACTTATCTAGTCTATCTCTATTTAAAACATCGAGGTTCAAATTTTCTTCCTTTTATCCTCGAGTTTTTAGTGAATGTGCTAAAATATTTGCAGTTACTTTGCAAACTGCCAAGTTTTAACAAGGAGCATTTCCATAGATCAGTAATCAACCTGCAAAAATGTAGTTCATCAAGTAAGATTTTAAAAAACAGTAAATGTAAAAAAATAATAAGTTCAAAAGGCTTACCCACAGATACCAAAAGCTAATTTGTCTCTCATACAATGTTGCTAAGTAATATGATTATATAAACCAGAACTTTTTGCAGCTTTGAGAGTTCACAATCTTTATGGTAAATAAAAGCATTTTTTAATGAAGAAGATTTACAAAATACTTGAGATTACCTCCAGGTCTCACCATCATGCCACACCAAGCAGTCATACACAGGGCCTGGATCACTATACTTTTTCTCAAAAGAATTAAGTAGTTCCACTTGACTTTGCAGCTCTTCCTTGATTAGCTTATTGCCCTATTAATCAGAAAACAGATTAATATTAGAATATTTTTGTGTATATGAGAGTTGTATTAACACATGTATGACCAAAGACGGTGTTGAACGAATAGAAAAAAACCACTTCACTTTGGAAAAACATAAGAGAACAGAATGCTTTTGCAGTGTTGGAGACTGAGTCTACAGCCTTGAGTATGTAAGGCAAGTGTTGTACCACGGAGCTATATCCTCAGTCCACAACTCTACCTTTTGATTAAGAAAATGTATATATTCATAATAAAAGAATAAAAAAGGATAAACACTTATTTGTGACTTGTTCCTGGGATGGCATAATAAAAGCATAAATGCATGGGCTGTCCAAATTTGCTGCAATTAGCATACTATTTTCATAATAAATAAAAACAAAATCCTTACTACTAATGAATTACATACAAAATGTATTTCATGGAAGTCCTTTGAATGGATTCTCAAAGTATAAAAAATTTTCAATGCAAGGTAAGCCCCTAAATCAGTGTCTACCTCTGACTCCATGAGAAGCTGTTACATTACTGGGAGACCTGAATTTTAAATTATGTTTATACTGAATATTACCACAGGGTGTAGTTCTTTTTAAGAAGTATTAAACTTACCTGTATTTTATTCCTCAAACAAGAATTGTCACCATTCAAATTATACTATGATGATGGTTAGAACTGTTTAAATTATAATTTTGAAAACTATGAGAATAACCCGGGAATAGTGACTTATTGTCCCTGAATCTCAAAGTAACACTGAGAAATTGAAAACACTGAGAAGTTTGTTTGCATTTTCAATGTTATAATTCTGAAGTGTAACACTGTGGATGAATAAATATATTTTAGCTTTTCTTCTTAAAGAAAAAGCATAAAAGCAAACAAAAAAACTCACCAAGTCATTATTTTCACTTACAAACTGGTTAAAAAATAAGCGGGAGGGCTCAATGGTTAAGAGCAGTTGCTACACTTGCAGAGGATCAAGGTTTACTTTCACCCACATAGCAACGCATAACTGGGTAACTTACATTCCCGACAAATAACTGCCCTCTTCTGGCCTGTGAGAACATCATGTGTAGGCAAACACACATACACATAAAATAAAAATAAAATTTAGAGCCGGGCGGTTGTGGCGCACGCCTTTAATCCCAGCACTCGGGAGGCAGAGGCAGGCGGATCTCTGCGAGTTCGAGGTCAGCCTGGTCTACAAGAGCTAGTTCCAGGATGGGCTCTAAAGCTACAGAGAAACCCTGTCTCAAAAAAAACAATAAAAAATAAATAAATTTAAAAAATAAAATTTTAAAAAATTAATGTGTATACTTACATGCCACTAGTGGGAATATAAACAGGCATTATCATTACGATTTACAAAAAGCTATACTCAACAATGTTTTAAATGATATTTTTCTCTTTTGAAGGATGTTTTTTGTGCCTATAACCCCAGTACTCAGGAGGCAGATACAGTCAGATCTCTGTGAGTTTGAAACTAGCCTGGTCTCAGAGATTCAAAACAGCGAGTTTCAGAACAGTCAAGCTAACATAGAGAACCCGTCTCAAAAACAAAAACCAACAAAAAAGATTTATTTTGATTTTATGTTTGAGTGCTTTGGAAGAATGCTAAGTTCTGCACCACCTGATGCCTGTAGAAGCCAAAATGCACTGGATCTCCTGAAACTAGAGTTACAAACTAACTCTGGGTCCTCCTTAAGAGCACCAAGTGTTCTTAACTCTGAGCCATTTCCTTAGCTCCAAAATGACACTATTCTTAACACTCAAAAAAACAAAACCAGTACCAATCTGCAAAATGAACAAACTGTATTACACCCATAAACATAGATTATCACACAGAAGTAGAATGACCTGTATGTAATACCTAGGGCATGGCAGATATTTTAACAATCTCAGCAAAAGAAACTGCATAAAAGCTCTGTATGGCTTCATCGTACAAACTTCAAACAGGAAAATCATTCTACAGTGTTAGAGGACAGGATGATGATGTCTTGGGGAGGACAAATGAGAGAGTGGCTAGGAAGAGACACAGAAGAATTTCCATGTGTAGCTGGTAAAGACTTCATGGCTATGTTTTAAAATATTCATAATATAATGCAAGTTGATGCGGCATAAATAATGATGTCAGTGAAAAATGGATAAGGAAAATGTGGTACATTTACACAATGGAGTACTACATAGTAGAAAAAAATAACGACACCTTGAACTTTGCAGGAAAATGGATGGAACTAGAAAACATTATTTTGACTGAGGTGACCCAGACACAGAAAGACAATTATCACACGTACTCACTCATAGGTGGTTTTTAAACATAAAGCAAAGAAAGCCAGCCTACAAACCATAATCCCTGAGAACTTAGACAACAATGAGGACACTAAAAGAGACTTACATAGATCTAATCTATATGGGAAGTAGAAAGTAGAAAGTAGAAAAAGACAAGATCTCCTCAGTAAATTGGGAGCATGGGGACCTTGGGGGAGGGTTGAAGGGGGAGGGGAGAGGCACGGAGGGGAGCAGAGAAAAATGTAGAGATCAATAAATATCAATAAAAAATTTTTTTAGAAATGTCAGAACTGGTAACTTTAACCCACTGAGAAAAAAACTGTCAAGGGATGAACCCTATGAAAATGCAGTCTACTGAATCCTTTAGAATACCAATAAGTCTTTGAAACGTTCAAATAAAAGTAGTATCACCAACTTGGGAAGAGCCATTGTTGGCGATATCAAATTCTTCTTGTTTCCTACAAGCTTCTGCAAGCGCAACTCTGTGAACAGGATCCCAGATTTTTTCCTTCCGTTCTTTCTGCAAAGGCAAAAATTTTATCTCACAATCAAGCAGACAAACTAGCAGGTAAACCTACATGGTTATAGTTACACCCTGCCAGCAGTTCAGATATTACAAAATTCTAAAACAAAGGCGTACCAAAACCATTTCTAGTGAAGGTAATAAAGAAGTAAATCAATTAATGAAGTTAGTCAGGAGAACAAGTTTATCAAGTCACACATAATATTTTTATACAGTTATTTCTCAATTTATACTTGCCCTTCTCCACAGTGTAGTTGTCCACACCGGGAACCCTGTCACTAGAGTAGAAGACACTCACTTCTGGACCTGTACAAAGTTGGGAAATGCAGAGAGGCAAGGACAAAGTCATGACTAAGGAAGACTGCAGCTTCACTGGGAAGGGCAGGGGCCCTCAATCATTCCTGTCCAGGATGCCTCACCCTCTTCTACTGGACAGGGTTCCAGGCTTCTGAAATCTTACCTTCATTGCCATTCTTTACCACACAGTATCTCCTAATAAAGTTTTCTAGATAAAAGAATCCTTTCAGTAAACTAGAGTCCAGTTCAACTTTATGATCTATATTCGCATGTCAATTTGTTCCTTATAAAAGCTGACTGAATATAATACAGCAACAAAAAGGCCCTGACATCTCTATGTTTATATTCAATCAAAACTATGTGCATTAAGGTAAATGCTGGCTCATGGATCTGGAAGGAAGAAGAATATTCTGTGATCAGATGACAGTAGCCACATCTGCATCAGGATTACTATCAATCCTACGCCTTGCTTTACAGTTGAAGTACTGGAGTCACATCAGCAATTAGTGTCACAGCAGCGCTCAGAAATGGCACTGTGCAACAGAGTAACCCACTGCAGTTCCCTTAATAGAGCAGACATTGAACATTTCAAACATTTGCTTCACCACAGAAATTCTCGCTTGACAGCAACTCTTTAAAGCAAATTCCTAGCCACACTTAGCTCTTCTTTAACTACAGACATGTTTTTATTTTATTCATGTATGTGTATGTGTGAATTTATGTGAACTATGTGCATGCTGATGCCCACAGAAGAGGGCATCAGATCCTCTAGAACTAGAGTTACAAGTAGTTATAAGACATCTGTCGGGGGGGCTGGAGAGATGGCTCAGTGGTTAAGAGCACTGGCTGCTCTTCCAGAGGTCCTGAGTTCAATTCCCAGCAACCACATGGTGGCTCACAACCATCTGTAATGAGGTCTGGCACCCTGGTCTGGCCTGCAGGCACACACACACACACACACACACACACACACACACACACACACACAGAATATTGTATACATAATAAATAAATAACCATCTTCTGGTGTGAGGGCATACATGGAGGCAGAATGTGGTATACTTAATAAATAAATTTTTAAAAAAAGACATCTGTGGTTAAGACCACTGCCAGCTCTTCCAAAGGTCCTGAGTTCAATTCCCAGCAACCAAATGGTACTCCTCATAAGCAACTGTAATGATATCTGGTGCCCTCTTGAAGAAGAGACCTGGTCAGTCGTCCTCATCAGCTTAGACCATGAGACCCAATATGGACAAGTTCACCAGACCTGCCATTATAGAGGCAGTCCATGCATACTTCAGCATTGCCAAGGCATAAATTTCATTTTTCAAAAATTTCATGAGTCATCTGATATGGGTGCTGGAAACTGAATCTGGATTCGATGCAAAGACAGTAAGCTAAGCTGCTGAGCGATCTCTCCAGCCCAACTTGTGTCTCTTATACACATCCTTCAAAAGCTTTAGATCTGATGAGCAAAGTCGTATTACTTGGTGACAAACCAGGAGCAAGAAGACTAGACAAGATAAATGGGGTAAATTTTCTTAGACAACACAAGAACAAGAATAAAGAGGTCTATTCTTTAATAAAGTTCTTAAAAAATCTAAAGCTCAGTTTATGTCATCTACCCAAAAGAACCCCAAAACCTGAGTTCTAGTTTAGTTTTGCTTTATCTTCCTTAAACTAACTAGTCCATGCACCCAAGGCTAAGAATGACATTAAGTAAAACACATACTCTTGAACAGTCTTTCAAAGTCCAAGTTCCTCGAAGATTTAAGACCTCATGACAGTTTACAAAAGCAAAATTTAAATTAAAAAAAAAATCCTTTTTCCTCAAGTAAGAATCTAAGTATATACATGTGCAAGCAACTGATTCTGGGTTTCTCATTACCTGTATCCTTTCCTTGAGAGCCTTTGGATAGAAGTCATAGCCATTTTTAATGCCAATATGATATTTTCCTGAAGGATTTGTCCAGCTTGCAGGAATCTGTAGATAAAACAAATTGTTCATTCATTTTTTAATGCCAATGATACACCACTGTGGGATCAAACTATCTCACATCTACTTTACTGGCTCACTGTGGGCAAAGAGGCTTATGTATAGGAGAAATATTTCAATACTCTAAGTGGTCACTTAATGTCACTATGGCTTTATAGTTTATAAAATCCTTTGAAAATACATTACTTCATTAAATCACTAACATTATTAGCCAGTTCTTAAACACTGCTGATGCCTCATCTCTTCCTTTATCACACTTGTGCCATTAAGGAGCAGGGAGGAGAAACAATTTCCAGAACTTACCCACACTCAGATTTCCTATTTAGAGTAAGAACGTCATTCATCTACAACAGCAGTGTACAGACAGTGCAGACATTACACGGGGCTCTTTGGATCCTTATGGACAAAGCATTATAAAATCATGCTAACTTCATTTAAGATCTCTAACACTCTCAAATTATCTTACCATCTGTAAAAATAGGTTTTAATAGAAAGATGAAATGAAATTACTTATATAAACAGGAAGGTAAAAAATTGGAATCTAGCTCCATCATGGAATTCAGTTAAAAAGGTATGAGATTTTACACCAGATAAATGTAGCTGTGACTCTCAACTTCACCACTAATGGGGGGGGTACACTTATTTCCTTTTGTGTGCAAGGAAAAAATATCCCATAATCCTAACCTTGCGACTGTTTTTTAGGGATGGCGAGGGAGAGATGTATGGGGTCTCTCTATTCTTCTTGGAAGCAAAGTAACAGTTTCAGAGAAGTTGATTCAGCAAAAGCAAGTAAGCAAGCACTCCAAAGAGAGGGGAGAGGGGCTGTCTCAAAAGTGAGGCGGCAGCTCTGCAGTTCTAATACATGTGCCTTAGACAAGTGTCTGTGAATGTTTATATGTTATTTACCCCCTTCTCTTCCCAAATCATGGGAGATTGAAATAGTGGAGCCAAGGTCTTTTGAGGACGCAGGGCCCTCATTAGTGCGTGTGTGGGAAAATATCCGGCACCTTAGCTTCTGATATACAGAGAACAATCAACCTATCAACAGCCTCAAGGCAATTTAACCACAAAGGGGCATTATGAAAAGGCAAATGCCAAGATATATCAGCAATTTCCCTTTGAGAATGGCTCGAGGTTCATGACTGCTCTTGTGCTCTCTGTTGGCTGACAAGACTGTCTGTTATTCTAGACCTTGATTTATCCTGAAAGCTGGGATTTGCAGTAGACGGGCAGGCTGCTCTACCACTCATGTCTATCTTCTACCCAATAGTGAAACTGGTGATCATAACTGCTTTATGATTCTTATGAATCATAAAATGCAATGAATATCAAGCAATTTAAAATACCAAAATCTAGCCAGGCGATGGTGGCGCATGCCTTTAATCCCAGCACTCAGGAGGCAGAGGCAGGCAGAACTCTGTGAGTTCGAGACCAGCCTGGTCTACTAGAGCTAGTTCCAGGACAGGGTTCAAAGCTACAGAGAAACCCTGTCTTGAAAAATGACAAAAAAAAAAAAAAAATCAAAATCTATCTGATTCATCCTAATTATGGAAAAACAGCTGTTAGCTTTGTGCTAAATACAAAGTTGAACTGCCAATTCACACCTGACTGCCTAATGCCTTGAATCCCAGCACCCGGAGGCAGAGGCAGGTAGATCTCTTTGAGTTTGAGGCCAGCCTAGTCTATATAATAAGCTCCAGGACAGTCAGTAATATTCAAGAGACCCTGTCTCAAAAACAAAAACAAAAAATCCTCATTTGTCTCACTTATAGTCTCTTTCTCCAACTCATTCCCATGTTTCATAGCAATTATTTCCTACATAGAAAACCTTTGGGTGCAAATTACATCATATTAGATATATGAAAAATATAAAGGCCTATGTTTTAACTAATAATTTGAGAGTCAACTGGCCGTATATTAAATCTCATCCACTGTAAAAAAACACATTCTTCATGTTCTTAAAATGCCTTGACATAACAAAAACAGTGACAAATGTTGCAACAAAGTGCCACTGTACACGAACCTCTATAAACTTTGGTGAGTGACAAGTGAAAATGTTCAAAAGGCCATAAAATGCCAACTAATAAAGAAAAGCAAAACTCAAAAGCTATTCGACAAATTTAATCATGTTAATTAGCATATATATATATATTTAACAATGAAAATAATCTTGTGGTCAATTTATATTTAGCTATAAATAAAACAAAAATTCTGTAGGGTCATGGAAATACATATATCTCAAAGATTACTATTATCTACTTTCCTTTAAAGGTAGACTAGTTATAAAAATTATACAAAAAACTCAAGAGAATAAAAGTCATGCTATATTAACTTAGGCAATTATGGAATGTCATTTTATCTATTTAAATAGTATACATTTTGATGTCATGTGTGATATCTTTAAGTAGCAAAGCTTTGTATTTTCACCATTTTAGGAAATATTTAAAATGCTTTAAACTACAGATAGTAATTATGAATTTTCTTATAGGTGTGATATATGTCTGTGTGTTGTACATATGAAGTACATGGAGGCCAAAGGTTGATGTAGAAATTCTCTACTGCTCCCCATCCTGTTTTTTGAGACAGGGTCCCTCAATAATCAGAAGCTAAGACAGCTGGTCACTGAGATCCAGTGATCCTACTGA
>JAQHUG010000848.1:122137-137737 GCA_028555095.1 Dicrostonyx torquatus | reverse complement strand
AGAAAAGGCTAGTGATAATAAGCCGGGCAGAGTTTAAATGAATCCAGTTTGTCATGTGGTTATTTTGGGTGCAGGCAGCCACCAGTAGCTGAGCTGGCCAGCGGCTGGGGGCATAGGAGCCTGGGTGCTGGGAACATACAACCCACACACCTCTCCCCTCTCCTCTATTTACAACATAACAAATCTCACACAAGAGAGTTATTGGAAGGGAAAAACCCAGGAAGGCAGCTGCGTCTGCTCAGGCAAGAAGCAGCAGAGAACTGGACAGATGATAGGGTTTATATATTTTCTTGGGGTGGGGAATGGGTCTAGCCATTAAGGCAATTAGAGTGTTCTATGGCTGCTATCTGGTGGTTGGAGATTTTCATGGGAGGGGTTTGGCCACTCATGTGCCTTGAAAGGTTTACAATAGATACCAAAGAAATATTTATTTGTAGTCTTCTCATAATGTTCATTATAGACTATTGAATAGGGAACATTTGACATGAATTTAACTACTACTCATTGCTGATAAAATTACAGACCATCATTCACTCTAATCAGAGCCCAACTGTAGTTGGTGGAGTCAAGTGGCAGAGAAGGTGAATCTTCATATCTCTGTCACAAACTATACATTACATGGTTGGTAATACTATGCACAGACACTGAGCCTGTTTAGTGAATGTACTAAATTGTTAGCCATTCATCAAGGATGGTGGATTAAGCACCTGGATCTCATTCAAAGGTAAATTTGGGTCTAGGTGCTCTGGGACACAAACTCCTTGATGGACACACATAAACTCAGGGA
Source organism: Dicrostonyx torquatus (assembly GCA_028555095.1). Taxonomy (NCBI): domain Eukaryota; kingdom Metazoa; phylum Chordata; class Mammalia; order Rodentia; family Cricetidae; genus Dicrostonyx; species Dicrostonyx torquatus. Next base: position 136,950 of record JAQHUG010000848.1, on the reverse strand, counting down.
AATTCACACTTCAGTTGTGATGTCACCTCTCAACACAACCTTTAGGACATTTGTTTTTATGGTTGAAGAAGGGCTTATCCACTTAACACCAAGGGAACCTTGAACAAAAACAGTGAGCAAGAATAAGGGAACCATCACCAACTCCAGGAGAAAATAGATAAGGTCCATTATAGACAAAGGTGCCGTACAAACACATAAAAACTATTTGGCTCACTGTATAACTTGGATTGTTATCTAAACTGTGGCAAGATTGCATAGTAAAAGCAAATCTCTCAAACATTGATGTCCTGAAACATTATTGAACACCTGTTCTTAGGGCCTGGTTCACAAATGTTTACCACTTGTTTGTCCTGTGGTCTCATCAACAAGTTAGCTTTAGTTTGATTGTATAGCTAGTGACAAAGCTTGTGTCCATTGTGTTATGTAACCTTTAAAAGAATGGAAAATGGCTAAAATCCAATGTAGCTTATTTTTAAATATCTTTTCAGATAATTTGACTTAGTCTAAAATTTAAATCCAACTTTCATCTAATACAATATTTTGGGAAAAGAGAACAATGTAAAAATTTAAGATTTTTGGTTGTCAGTTTTAGAAGTATTTACAAGAACAAATGGAGAACAGAATTTAATAGCATATTGGATTTCTATAAATTTCATGCTAAGAATTACAGCTACAGACTCTTAAGGTCGTTTTAAATTGTTCCTAGTTTTAGTGTTCCACATGTATTTTAGCAAGTATCTGACATGCTTTTTTTCCCTCATGGTATAGACTCAGGCAGATAGAGGGATGTGTGGGGAGGTGAGTGGCAGATTGGATGAATGGATGGATGAATGGATGGATAGATGGTGATGGGTGGGTAGGCAAATAAGTGCATGGGTGAATGGATGAGGGGATGGATGGATTAGTGAGTGGATTGATGAAGGTATGGATGGGTGATGGATGGATGCATGAAGGCACGAATGTACGGGTGGGTGGTGGATAGAAGATGCGTAAGTTTGCACATCACTGTACCACAGAAGGCAGATGAGTGCACAAATTGTGAACTTTACTACTTAGATTTTATTCACTAAAATACTGTTAGAAGATGGATGTTTTCATCCCTGTACATTTTTAACACATCAAAATTATGAGCATAGGATGACGAGGGGCGTGAAGAATTGAAATATGCAACACTTGAATCTGTTAAAAATTGGGGGGAAGAAATCAGAATAGTTGTAAATTGACTCTAAAGTGGTATTAAAAACTGTCAAACAGTTCAGGAGTCATATCTAAATAAAGCCACACATGTATGTCTACATGCTCTGCTTATTTACGGCAACACTCTTAAGTCCTCAGGGAGAGAAGTGAGACACACAGGGTCTCTAGTTGATGTTTTTCTTAGGAGACTGGGTGATCCCACTGCAATCTGTGCTAAATTTCTGTGTGACCACAGGTTCAGGGGGAATTCTGTGAATGCAATGGGGAAGCACTAGTGTATAGGTCAACACCTTGCTGGAAACGGGAACAACATGATCGTTGGGTAGAGAGGCCAGGACAATGAAGGCCTTAGCTGTGTTTAGTCTCCATAATAATCATATAATCTGTGACACTCGTGGCACATGAGGTATTTTTACTGCTTAAATTCTTCCCATTTTACCTGGAGAAACCAGAGTAAAGGCACATTATTGACTGGGTCTTGAAGTGGTCACCAGGTGTTGAGCCTGGCACAGAAGACAGGAATAAATGACTGTGAAGGGGGCTACAGATGCCCTAAAACAATTTGATTCTGGCCTGGCACCATTCCAACCTCTCTACAGTTGTTGAAATCCATCCATTGATTGGTCATTCAAAGGCTCAGAGGAAGGTATAGCTTCATTCTGAGGTCGTTTAATCACAGTATATATGATGAGAAATTATCAAGATGTTATGGTTTAGTCTGATAATTGAGCTCTAAGGAGATAGCTCAGGTGATAAAATACTTAACAAGCAAACATGAGGGCCAATATTTCCAGAATCCACATTAAAATAAGCGAAAGCCTAATCTGGGCCTATGCAGGTTCCCCCACTATCAGTCCAGAGTGAGTGAGCTCTTACTGGTTCAGGTTAGCTGCTTCTGTGGGTATCACCATCATGGTCTTTTACCCTTTGCACGTGGGAGTCCGTTGTGAGGCTTGGGCAATCTGTGGGGTCCCTGGCAGTGGTACCAAAATTTATCCCTAGTGTTTGAGCTGTTGTCTAGGAGCACATTCTTTTTGGAGGGATTCCTTGCTCAGTCTAGATATAGGGGGGAGAGCCTTGGTTATGCCTGGAAGTGAAGTGTCAGACTTTGTTGATTGCCTATGGGAAGCCTTTCTGAAGAGTAGATGGTGGGAGTTGGTGGGGGAAGTGGGAGGAGGAGAGGGAGTGGGAACAGGGATAGCTACGTAAAATGAGAAGAGATTGTTTTAAGAAAATCTTAATAAAAAAATAAGCAAAAGCTGGACTTGGTGGTGGAGAGGGAACAAAGTTAAGTGAATCTTTGGGGGCTCAGTAGCCAGCAAGCCCAGCCATAAGCAGTCCTAGGTCAGTGAGGGATCTTGCTCCCAAAAATAGCACCCAAGAAATGACACCTGAGGCTGGCCTCTGGCCCACACATGTGCATACCCAGGGCTGCACACACACAAACACAGATATATACACACACAGTAAAACAAAAAAAATCTGCACACCTTAATTCCAGCAGTCAGGAGATGGAGTCAGGTTGTAGGTCAGCCTGGACTATCTCAGAGTGAGTTCCAGGACAGTCAGAACTGCATAGAGAAACCCCGTCTCAAAGCAAAACAACATAAAAACCAATTAATGTTTCACAGATTTGTTTTAGGCTTTTGGCTATTTAGGAATTATCGTTTGTCTATCTGTTGTTGAGTTGTTTGAAATGAGTACTTTATAAGCACCTGCTTTAATATCTTATGTCTCTGGGGCTAGTAATGGGTGGAGTTATGTGTCTGAACTTTATATATTTTACACAAGTTCATAGGGTTATATGTAAGCTAAATATATGCTAAGAAATCAGTAAGTGCTATTTTATGAATATTTAAAAATCTCCATTATACCTGGACTCCCAACATACAAAGTAGCCAGTGAAGTTCTTTGGACATGTCTGCTATTCCTCATCAGTGCCATTCAGAGAGCAAACCTGCCATTCACATTGTCCTCTCTATATCTGCTCACCTTGACAAAACAAGTAGTGTGCTATTGTATATATGAGATGCAAATTTTAGATTAAAAAAGTCTGCCTGTCACCAGCACCAAATGTGTAAGTGTCCCAATTGGATCACAAATCTGTAAGCTCTCACACAGTCAGTGCCCTTAAATAATTGAAAAGGGACTGAACACCTAAGGAGGGAATCTGCAGTTTTCTCTAAGTGTTTGCACTTAGGGCCTGGAGAGATGGCTTAGTGGTTAAGAGCCCTGACTGTTCTTCTAAAGACCCAGGTTTGGTTTCTAGCATCCACATGGAAGCTCACAACCCTCTCTAACTCCAATTGCCTCAATCAAAAGGGAATCTTCCTGGGCAGAGTAACTTTGCCTGTTATCTTCCTTGGGTTTAACGCTGTGATAAAACAGTGACCAAGAACATATTGGGGAGGAAAGGGTTTATTTGACTTCCCTTTTTTCATCCCCATCAATCCTGAGGGATGTCAGGGCAGGAACTCAAGGTAGGAATTCAAGCAGCAGCCATGAAAGAGTGCTGCTTACTGGCTTGCTCCACATGGCTTGTTTATGAAAGACCCCCGGAGCAGGGAGACTCTCACTAAAGTCTCGGGATAACATGACCCCCCAGGAACTCACGAGATGGTTCTTGCTGCAATCACATGAGGTTTATTGACAGGAACCAGCTGGGGCCAAAACCCATTTCCCACACAGGGGTAGAGGAGTTTGACCCCGAGTAGCTGGGAGACGGAGTATTTAAGGGAAGAAACGAAACCACAACCAAACCGAAGGGGGTAGGGAGGTATCATTGGAAAATCCTGAAAATACCAGTGATAATCACAACAGGGTAACTCCCGGTTTCTCAAGATTGTTTTCAAGATTATAATCTAACTTTATGGTCAGCTAGTTCCTGGAACAGAGTCACTGAACCAGCCAACCTAGATTTTTGGCTCTTCTCTCCCTGCTAGATTTTTGGTTCTATTCTTTCTGCTAGAGGCGTCTGGATTTATCCGTGCCTTTCACTTACCTTGTTTTCTTTTGCAACCCAAGTTTATGTGCCCAGGGGTGGTGCCTCCTCAGTGAGCTGGGTCCTACAATATGATCCATTAATCAAGAAAATGAACCATGAACTTGCCTAAAGGACAACATCATGGAGATGCTTTCTCAAGTCAAGGTTCCCTCTTCCCAGATGACCTTGGCTGTATCAAGTTGACAGAAAACTAACCAGCACAGATGTTATTCAGTACGTGAGAAGCTGAGACAGAGAATACTAAGGTTTTTGAAGCCAGCCTGTGCTCCATTGCTAGATCCAGTCTCCAAGCCAACAACAAAGATGGAGTCACTAGTGCCAGCCCTTTCATGAACAACTAAAACCAAGAGTGCATAGAAAATGATTCTTGGGCATGATTGCCAGTCATGGCTTTGAATGTGTTCTAACCCTCTAACCTTGGTTCCTGCTTGGGTTCTTATGTTACTTGTTTTGGATATAGGCCTTTTTACTTCAAGATTGAGCAGTATATAGGAAGACAGGAGTAATATAATTGTCCTAAGAGACACTGTGTCCCTTCCTTTGAATACTGGGAAATTGAAGCTACAAACATGATTGGATTTCCTCCAGAATTTCTTTGCAGGCAAAGAAAAAAAAAGGCAGAAATCTGGTACTGAATGGAGAAAAAACTTCGCTCTCAAAACAAAGATTCCTGGAATTCTGGTCACTTGCTGGAGACACTGGAGCAGAGTGAGCAATGGCTCAGTGGTGGGTACCACCACATCTTGATCAGGACTGCTTGGTTTTGCATACTTCTTGCTTTATATTAAAAGTTAAACTCATGCCAGGACCCTAAATATAAAGTAGGGTGTCACTGGATCCAATATATTTTCCTCTTCCCAATGTGGCCACTTGAACTAAATCTCCTTTCTCTGCTCTTTGTTGTTTCTACATTTTGGTTTTGAAACAGGGTCTCTCTTTATGTAGACTGGCTGTCATAGAAAACACTCTACTGATAGATCAGGCTGGCCTTAAACTCACAAGCATCTACATGCTGGGATTAAAGGTGTGCACTACCAGGCCCAGCCTTTCTCTGCTCTTCACTGTTGTCTACCAGGCCTATGGAGGATGCATGGCCAAAGTCTAGGTTGTTAGGGGTGCCAGAGTCTGGGCTCTGGCTCTAACAACCCCTGGGTGCATCTCTGCCTATATGCTATCCTATGGATAACTCTCAGGCAGATGTCTGGGAGACAGGAGCAGAATTTTGGGGAGCTGGGGTGTCAGGAGACAAGCAGTTGTGAGTCCTGGGCTGAGAAATCCCTAACACTCCTCCTGAGATGCACAAACAGGCTCCCATGGTTTATCTGGGCAAAAGAGGAGGGCTCAGACCAGGATGGGGGCTGAGGTCTCAGACCCACCTTTTTATTTTTAGTTTTAGGTTTTTTTTTAGACAGGGTTTCTCTGTAGCTTTGGAGCCTGTCCTGGAACTAGCTCTTGTAGACCAGGTTGGACTTGGACTCACAGAGATCTGCATGTCTCTGTCTCCCAAGTGTTAGGATTAAGGGCATGCGCCACCACCACCCGGCTAGTAGCCCACCCTTTTTAAGTGAATGTGATCTCCATATGAACACAGGTTGAAAAAGGGTTATTAAGCAGGGCCACCCAGAATGTGTAAGGGCCTTGGCTCTCCGTGAACATTGGACAAGCCTCAGCATTCCTTAGTAAGCTAAAGCTACCTGGAAATCTGCCTTTGAAGAACTTGCATCAATTACCCCACCACCCTCTGAGCTCCAGAAAAGTAATTGCCAGTCCCGATATGGCCCAGACTTCTGTAGGAGGTGTGGGGAGGCACTTTTCTCAAATGCACGGGCCCCTTGCTCTTCAGAGAATCAAATAAACAGAAAGCTATGCTATATGATTTTATTTTAACAGCTTATCAAGGACATCCAAATTATGAGTGAAGTCCTGCACAATCCTGTTGTATTCAGTTCACCTCTGTAGCTACCTGCCCTCCCATTCAGTTCACCTCTGTATCCACCTGCCCTCCCATTCCCATTTGAAATTTCACTGAGATGCCATCCAACAGGGCTTCCTTATGTTTCCGTGGAGGACCATTGTCCTCTAGTTGCCAGATGATGAATAATATCCTCGGAAAAAAGGCTGACAAGCACTCAATTTTATGTCAATGAATATACATATATATTCATTCCTCCCCATGGTGCAATTTCTTAGAAACACAATTTATCAAACCCCAATGAAAAATAACATGTGTGCCCCAGACAAAGCAATTCAGATTCTAGAAGTATATCCAAAGCAGGCTGGAGTTTTCCAAATCTGCTGACATGAGCATTTCTTCCAGAATTTTCTACTCTCTATGAACAAGTTGACTGTGTTTCTCTCTGTTGAAGCTACTGGGCTTTTGGCACTTCCCAGAAGCACACCTGACTTCTAAGGCCTTGTGCTGGGTCACCACCACTGTGCTGTGGGAAGCCAGACCCCAGATGTCCCAACTGGCAGTTAGCAGCTAGCATAGCATCCCTTGGCAGCTTCAAGTCTTCAGACACTTGAGATGGACAGCCCGTCTGCATCCTTGGATACAGCTCCACCCATCCCCCTGACCTGTCACCAAAGCTGCACAGCTGTAGCCAAAATAATTGTGGCCATCAAGTGAGGCTGTCAATATTTGATGTTTTTGGTACAATAATTTAATTAATAGGACAGAAATAAATGGTACCACCAAGTTGTACAAATAACCCAGCTGGAAACTTTTTCTGGGTAGTACTGAAAACTGATCATGGTTTCTATAGTGGCTACTCTATGATCACAAAGAGAATAAAATAGACTAGAGAGATGGCTCAGTGGTTAAGAGCACTGGCTGCTCTTGTAGGGGACCAGGTTTGAGTCCCAGCACTGACATGGCAACTCACAATCACCCATAACCCCAGATCCAAGGGAGTCAGCACCTTTTCCAGCTTCCATGGGCACTGCACACATGCACTGAGTAGAAACATGCACTCATACGTGTAAAATAATGAGATAGTTTTAAAGGAAGTAAAACATTTTTAATTATGTAAATGTTGATTGGGCATGCTAATGTGTAACATGAGGATATTGTCATAAATACATTTTTACAACAGAGATAAATTTTTTTTGGTGTTTTTGAGACAGGGTTTTGCCGTAGTTTTAGAGTCTGTCCTGGAACTAGCTCTTGTAGACCAGGCTGGCCTCAAACTCAGAGATCTGCCTGCCTCTGCCTCCCAAGTGCTGGGATTAAAGGCGTGCGCTGCCACCACCCAGCAACAGAGATAATTTTTAAAGGAAGTAAAACATTTTAATTATGTAAAAGTTCATTGTGTATGCTAGTGTGTAACAATAGCATATTGCCATATAAATACATCTTTACATTGAGCATGTCTCCTCCCATATATCCTATTCCCATAAGTCCCTCCGAACACCATTGGTCCTCTTTCACACCCTATATATTTCATGCCAATTATACCAATAAAATTTTTATATTCCTATAAAATCTAGGAACCACAAAAATTCCTTTTTTCTTCTTGTTTTGCATTAAATTTTTAAGTCTCTCATTTTCCTTTCAGCCAACTGAAACTTAAATATGAATGAATTGTAGACTTCTCATCAAAGAATGAAGATATGGAAAGTTTTACCAAAGTCAAAGTTAGTACGTACTTTTCCCTTGGGGTGAGAAATGTTCTGAGAGGTGTTAACACCCTGCAAACCAGAATTCAGACATCAATGTCTGGGAATGCGGAAGAGGAGCTGTGGAAGCTCAAAGGGAATAAACACAAGAATGCATAGAAAAGGAAAGGAGTCCAGCCTGGTCCTCTAAGTGAAAGGCAGGATTAGACATGAGTGCATACAGTTTGCTTCTGTCTGTTACCCTAACAGTAACCTAAACCTAAATAACCCTAAAGCCCACCTCAGCATGGAGCTTTCTATGCAGACATACTCCTGGGCATTTGTAAGTGGATCATCTGGGTGCCCTTGTGAGAGTGTAGGTGTGAGGACATGGGCATGTGTCTTCACCTCTGGTGACAGTGGTGTAGGGATCCCAGGTATAGGTTGCCTGTGATCATACCCACTTGATGACATACTGTGAAATCAACACTAAAACGATCTACAGGGGCAGGACAGTGGGAAGACCCTGAGAAAAAAATTACTTTTTCCTGGGATGCATGTGGTATAGAGGAAATGGTTTAGAAACTTCTGCCTTCCCAAAGCTGAGGGTCTGGCTGAAGCCGGGCTCCCCAGATTAGTGTGTGGCATGAGCATACGGACACCACTGAGTCTCATTGTACACATGGAAAGGCAGAAGGAGAGAAGTTGGCAGCTCTGGTCAGCCCTAGAGAAAGCCAATGTGGAGGAGGCTCAGCACTGGAGGGCACCTTAGCAATGGCAGAGATGGAACTTGGATTGGAATCGTGGCTACTAGCTAGCGAGAGGCCAACAGCAGCCCCAGCTGACACACTTCTCTGGGAGCACTTGAACATGCAGGATGCTCTCATCTGTACAGTCTTCTAAGCAGCCTTGGCTACCTTTGGAGACACTGAGCGGGGCGGGGGGTGTTTCTGGTTTTCAACACCTGTGGCCATTTACCCAGGGGAAATCAAGGTAACACAGGCCAGCCTGTAGCAGGAAACCTTTCTGGTCCCCCTGATCCACTGCGGTCCCTGACTGGGGGTGTGATCCCGTGAGAACACGGAGGAACATTCTTTCTGTCCACTTTCACTTCACTGCGTGGTAATGGGTTGTTGATGTCTCTCAGAGTTTCCACATTTAAACTCTCCTTCCTTCCTTGGTCTTTGTTCAGAATAAAAGGGAGCTGTGTAAGCCCTCCCCGCACCCAGGCTCAATCTCAGCAGTCCAAACTACCTGGAAAAAATGGTCAGATATATACCAACTGCTCCGAAGAACCAGGCAAACAGCTTCATCTGCATTTTTCTAGCTAGCTATCCAAAAATTTGCTACCACCTGGGAGATGCTGGATCTAATAATGGAAGCCTGAGTGCCTGCACAATAGTTCAGGATCTCAAGCCTCCTGTTGTGGTTTCAGGAGGACTTTGTTCCTCTCTGGGACTGTATGTCTCATAGAACAAGTATGACTGTACCCTGGCATCATTGTTCCTGGGCCTGGACCTTCAAAGTGACATGGCCAGAGATGGGGGTGGGGCAGACAGCTCTAGATTGTGTCATTCACTTTCCCCAAGCAGTGTCAAACACTATCTGTCCTCTTATGCCTTGAGCAGAGCTGTCTCCCCATTTGGATAAAAGGTTCTACAGTGTCTAGGTTTGATGAGATTAATGGAGCCAGGTAAGAGTCCCTGTGGACCACCCCAGAAATCCTGTAAGTACCAACCAAGAATCCTAGGAAGGTTCCACTCATTTATGAATATCCTTGAAGAGCTAGGACAGAGGCTTATTAGCATTGACCTTATCATGGAAATCAGAACAGTTCAAAATGCTCCCAGCACACCCACCCCCTTCCTGGTTACTATTCATCAGATTCAAGAAGGTCCCTCTAGATCTGTTGGTTAGGTTGGGGATACATGGCCTTAGTGGTAAGACCATCTCTGGGAAGCTTACCCCACTCTGGAAACTTCTAGATTGTCTCTACTTATTGATTCATCCATTTTGGACTCTTCAGGGTAGCAACACCAGAATATACAGTGCAGGACGCCTTAGGGATGGGAGAGATTCTGCCTCTGAAACCAGATTTTGTGGCAGGGCCACAGAGACATCTGAAACCCAGAGAGGACATGTGTTTATAAACTCAGCAGTAATTGAACCAACTGTGCCAGAAGTTGGACCAGTGTATTTTTGTGCTCACATCAGCTGATAGACTAGATGTGGTTACAGATATTGCAGATACCAGGTATGGAGTTCTGCCTGCTGTGCATTTCGGTGCACTAGAGTCCATTTTCCTCTGCATGAGTTTGAGATATAGTTAAGTTGTAGTCAGGACACCTCTTTTGAGTCCACTGTGCACTGGTTCCATGCATAAGCTATCCTTCCTTCTATAGAGAAATTATCCTCTTTAATTTTGTTAATTCTTTTGTTCTTTTCATTGTTGGGTTATTTAGGCTTTAATATTAATAAAACGTGTTGCTTACTCATTTAAAATGGTTCAGGAATATCAAGTTTATTCTCCATGTGGTATAATCTACTCCTGTCTACCTGTGGATAGCAACTCTGAGCCAAACATGTGGATCATGGAAAGAGGACCCTTGAAGGCTATTTTAGAAGCAGGGAAAAGCAAGAATCTTGTGTGGCAGAAAATGGGCAAATGCCAACAGTGGAGAGGAATGTATGACCGCGAACTGACAATTTTGTGCTCAGCGGTGTCCCTAACACCTAGGGACATAGGTTTTGAGCTCAGATATAGCAGGGTTCAAGCACAGAGGTTTCCACTTTCTCCCCGGGTTTCTGCTCTTTTAGACTGGACAGCAGGACCATGTAGAGAAAGATGAAGTCAAGTTAACTGCAATGATGTTCACCATTTTCTCCAAATCTGAGCCCAGAGATGTGTGCACACACTCACTGCACCTTGTGGCACTTTGTCCCACCCCAATGAACATGTTTAAACAGTTGGTTCTCATAAAGAATTGCCAGGCTTTCCCAGAATTCTGGGGGTGATCAATAAATGACATAGCTGAACTCATGGAAAATTTTCACATTTGTTTGTGGGCAATGGATTGGATGCAGTCTCACTGTTCACTGTGTACAGGTACCCCTCCACAGGATAAAACTAGAGATCACCATCAAAAATGGCTCACTTCAGTCCTCATCCTGGGCATGTGAGATGCCATCTACCACGGAGAGGACACTGAGTAGTATCAGTGTCTCTTCAGAGTGTAGAGCAACTCATTGTGGTTCTGATATGGGAGGACCCTCACAAACACACCATATCACTGGACACCTAGAAATTTGGCTTGGGAAAAGGTTATAATCATGGCTAGTCCATGTCTCATCAAGAAGTGAGTTGTACATGTCATCTAGTCACAGAGCTGGGGTGTTCAACAGTTCTGGGATTGGACACCCAGGGCTTCACTAGCCAGACTGAAAGAAACCCCATCCAGTTTGCAGGTTGGAGAAGGCTTCCTGGTTGAACAAGGGAGGCTTAAACAGCAGAGGACAGGGAGGGACAGTAGCTAGAAGTGTTGGCAGCAGTGGTCTAGCTGTCATCCCTACAGAAGGGGAAAAGAGAGCTAGTCCATTATCAATATGTGGAGAATATCTTGAAGAATCCACAGGACATTAGAGCTATAAGCAAACTCCCCAAAGTCACAAAGGAAACACCAACACACATCACATGAAATGAACTTGCCATATAGCCACACACCAGTCACGCACAGGGAGGACTCCAGATAAGAGCATCGACCTAAAACCACATCAGCAGGGAGTAAGCAGATTCAGTCATTCAAACAGTCATCGATTCTGTTACTGTCTTATCTCCTGCTCACCACAATGTACCTAATGTTCTCTCCAGAAATACTGAAAGAAATGTCAACAATGTGTAGGACATAACAGCAGAAGTTATAATATGCATCTCAAAAAAACAAGTCAGGTAGGTGCAGAGATGTCAGGCTCATCAGTTTTAGGAAAATTGGTGACCTAGGAATCAATCTGCATATTTCATGGGGTTGAAATGGACAGAAGTGGGAAGGATTATGTTAATGCTCCTATGCAGGTTTTATGTACCCTGAAATCAAAACAGATCTGGGATATGGGATTTCTGTCAATATGGTGTATGCCGAGGAAGAGCAGGACCTGAGTTTAGATCCCCAGCATTTACATTAAAAATGGCATGATCATGTGCTTTTGATACCCTACATACTCGTGTTTTGTTTTGTTTTTTTTTTCCTTTTGTTTTCTTTTCAACTTGATACAAGGTAGAGTCAGTTGGGAAGAGGGAACCTAAGTTGAGAAAATGCCTCCATAAGATTGGCTTATAGGCAAGTCTGTGGAGCATTTTCTTGATTAATGCTCTGTTTGAGAATGCCAAGCCCATATATTTCAGTAATGCCACCCCCTAGACCGACGTCTTGGGGTGGTATGTGAAAGCAGGCTAAGCAAGGCATGGAGAGAAAGCCAGTAAGCAGTGTGCTTCCATGGCTGCTACTTCAGTTCCTGGTCTGATTTTCCCTTCATGATGGACATTAACCTTTAAGATGGAATAAAAATCTGCTTTCTGAAGAAGTTTTGCATTAATATTTTAGCACAGCAATAGAAAAGAAAACAAAACTAAGACAGCCTCTGAGACAGCTGGGTTTCTCACTGGTCATCCAGTGCTGCCAACGTGTGAGGACTGGATTCAGTGAGAGAAAGGCAGAAAAAACTAGAAAATAAAAAAAGACAAAAACAAAAAATCAACATACAACAGAATAGAAATCAAGAAAAGCACCTGATGTCAAACTCTGTTTCCAACCATATGAACACAAACACACAAGCACACGTATGCACACACGCACCACATAGACACACAATACTCCTCCCTTCCCACAGACACCAACCAAAACATTCCCAATTTCAAGTCACACCTCGAGCAGCTATTTCCAGCTAAATGGGACCAACTGTCAAGAACGAAGTCAGGAGGATCAATGGAGCTGATGCAAGAGCTCAGAAACACACAGAGAAAATGTTGCTGGGGTGCAGTGCTCACACAGGGTTTCACTGTGGAGTACTGGCTGGCATGGAGTTCATCTTGTAGCCCAGGGTGGCCTTTCTATATCCTTCTTCTGTCCTCCTAAGTCAGCAGTTCTCAACCTTGGGTTGTGATTCTTTGTGCATCGAGTGACCCTTAGACAGGGATCAACTAAGAACATCAGAAAAATACACACATTTAAATTTTGACATGTAAGAGCAACAAAATTACAGATAGGAAGTAGCAACAAAAATACTATGGCTGAGTTAACCACAGCTTGAGCAAAGGTATCAAGGCATCACATTTAGAAGGTTGAAAAACCTCTGCCCTAAATGGTGAAATTACAGATGTGCATGACCATACTCGGAAAAATCTTGCTTATTTTTCCGGAGGAATGATTTCTGGCATGAGAGCTGCTTGGATCATTGGGTGACTTTGCCCCTGAGTAAGCGTATGGACACCAGGGATAAAGGCTAGACAGAAGCCAGGGGCTCCACACTGCCAATGAGAACAAAAGGGTTGAGTGTAAGAAAGGGTTAAGGAAGGGATGGTGGGACTCACGACTAGGCTCCAAAGATCAATTGGCAGTGAAAATCAAAATGTCGAGTGGGCTGCTGGGATGTATATGAGATTTTTCTAATCTGACTTCTGAGACCTCTTAGGTAAAAGTAACACAGCTCAAGCTAAAGCAGAAACAAGATTCATTCCCCCACCACACCCAAGCTTACACAAGAGTAAACAACTGGTGGGGCATGTGACCCCAACCTCCATAGCTGCCTGCAAGTCATATTAAGTCTGGGGACTCAAGAAATGAAGCATTGGAAGCCCAGGAAATTTTTCACACATTTCTGACCCTTTTGTTTGACATTCATAGACTCTGCTTGAGAGATCAGCACTATTTATTTATGCACTATTTATCGGGAAGGAACACAATTGGTGAATGCAAGTCGTGCCCTAAAAGCACGGTCTCACAGCACAATATGGTGTAGTAACCCCACTAGGTTTAACTGTGAATATGTCACAGCTAGCGTCATCTGAGGGGAGTCTCAGTTGAGGAGTTGGCCTAGATCCGCTGGGCCTCTGGGCATGTTAGTGAGGCTCTCTCTTGATTATCAATTCATGTAGGAGCTCAGCCCACTGTGGGAGGGTCCATCCCTAGGCAGGTGGAAATGAACTGTGTAAGATAGCTAGGTGGATATAAGCCAGCCAGCATGCCAGCTAGCAAGGAACAATCTCTATGAGTCCTGGTATAATTCTTTGGCTATGAAATGAGTTCCTTTGATGGAAGTAATGCTGTATGGGACAGCAAGCAGATACACCTGCAGATTCCTGCCTTGACTTCAACTCAGTGATGGACTGCAATTGAAGTTGCATTTATTATTTATTTTTGTGTGTGGCATTTCATTTGTATTTTAATAAATAAAGCATGCCTGGAAATTGGGAAAGTAAAACAGCCACACTGGTCAGCCATACAGACCAGGCAACAATAACACACACCTTTAATCCCAGTTGCCACACTAGTTGCCATAGAAACTGAGCAGTGCATGCCTTTAATCCCAATAGTACACACCTTTTAATCCCAGTCCTATAGAGGATTATATAATGGGAGGAGACATCTCTCAGACATAGTCTCATTCTGGGATTCCTGAAGGCAGGATCATTATTTCAGACTGAGGTTGAGGTAAGAGCCAGTGCCTGGCTGCTTTGCTTTTTGGATCTTCAGGTTGAACCCCAATTTCTATCTCTGAGTTTTATTAATCATGCTTCACTTTTATTTATTCATTCTAAGATGAATAAATAGTTTCCTCCCTTAGGATGCTCTTGGTCAGAGGTTTTTGTTTGTTGTTTTGTTTAAATCACAGCAGCCGAAGTGTGAGTGGAATATGTACAGAGATGAAAGGAAAGCAGATGAAAATCCCTCCGGTGCTCTGGAACACCAGCATCAGCATCCGCCATTGCAAAGCCAAAGCCACAAAAAGAAATATCCAGACC
>JAQHUG010000848.1:103561-116574 GCA_028555095.1 Dicrostonyx torquatus | reverse complement strand
GGTGAAGCAGCTGTTGGATTGCCCATGGCTCAACTTGCCTTTCTCGGAGGTAGCTATCCAAGCCTAGACAGCAATTGCGTACTGTGCTAGAGACCACTGCTGCACTGTGGAGAGCGGACAGGGTTCTGATCTGCTTCTTGACACCCTGCTCTTGTCTGCAGTGCCAGTGAAGAGAACCAAGCCTTCTGACTTGACTGCCCAACAACCTGCTCTGCCCCAACCATCTGTTTCTCTCTGGGATTCATTGTACACATGGAACAGCAAAGGAGAGATGTTGGCAGCCCTAGTCAGCCCTAGAGAAAGCCTGTGAGGAAGAGGCTCAAGTTACCATGTAACAGAGGCCAGCAGCAGCCTCAACTGACTCTCTCCTCAGAGGCTCTTCAAATATCAGGATGTTCTCTTATTTCCAGACTTTTGGCAGTTCAGGCTACAGAAACTCAAGAGTCCTGACCTCGGCTACCTTTGGAGACATTGGATATACCGTACGACCCAACACTTAAGACAATTTTCCGATAGAGATCCCAAGTAGTAAAATCTTTTTCTGGTCCCCCTATTCCAGCAGTCCCTTCCTGGGTGTGTTTTCCTGTGGGAACACTGAGAGACATTCTCTATGCCCACTTCTCACTTCATTGTGTGGTAATGGGTTGTTGATGTCTCTCAGAGCTTCCACATTTAGATCCTCCTTCCTTCCTTGGTCCTTCCTCAGGGTAAAAAGAAACCGACTCCCTCCAGAAACCCCCCAGGTTCAATCACAATCTTTCAGACTACATGGAGAAATTGATCAACTGCATAGCAACTTCATTCATCCCTATATTCCCTCAGTAGCGACACAAAGTCCACCACCAGCTGGGGAGTTTTGGACCTGATAATGGAAGAGTGAGCGTCTACACCCAAGCTGAGGTGTTCAAGTGGCCTGGTTTGGTTTTGGAAGTGCTGTGTTCTTCCTAATGGCTTTGTGCTCTCATAGAACAACTATGATTGTAACCTAGCAGTGTTGGTCCTGGGACTGGTCCTTCAAAGTGACATGGCCAGATATGGGGGATGGGAGGAATCGGTGTGAAACACTACTCTTTCTTATGCCTTATGTAAAGTCTTTTCCTCATTTGTAAAGACAGTTTTAGACCATAGCTGAGTTGTATTGGCTTAATGGAGTCAGACAAGGACTGGGGTCCCCTAAGAAGCCCTGCACCAACCAGAAATTACAGCAAGTAGCCAGCTTGGGTTCTACTTGTCGCATGAAGATCCTTGAAAAGATATGGCCAGAGCCCCATCTTCTGGCCCTCAGCATAGAAATCGTAACAGTGCCCAATGAGTGCCCCCACCCTCTGGCCTCTATTCCTATACCAGATTCAAAGAGAGCCCTCTAGATCTCTTGGTGGGTTGGGGACATATGACTGTGAAGGTGGCACCCTCATGGAGTGCCACAGGTATGGATCCTTCTAGGCCAAGTGTGTGTAAAAGCAGCAAACAAAGAAGACAGTGGGTGTTGGGTGAAGAGGGAGGTAAGAACTCATCTGTGGAGTGGGATGTTTGGGGTGGCTAGAGCTGAGGACTAAGTCATTACCCATCACCCTCCTCTTGGAATTCCCACTAGATGCATGATACCAGAAACTTCACCTGCAGGCGGAGAAAAAACAGAGATCTCCAATGGTCTCCTTTGTTCTGAGTAGCAGAGGGATGGGTTATGTTTAAAAGGCCCTAGGGGAGTCCATTGCCACCACAGCACTGCCAGTTTGCCTACGAAGGGCGTGGAAACGGTCTACATATAGCCCCGCACCATGTGGACACTATGTCCAGCAGCACATGGGAGGGTAGGATTTGCCTTCTCTGATAGTGACCACTGCTGTGCTTGTAAAGAAAGCCCAGGCTCCTGCCTCAATTCCCACTGACCTGCTGTTGCGCTCCCACTCAAGCCGCAGTGCCATACATTTGTTTCTGGCATTCTGGAAACAAAAATGCCCCAGGATTCTTGTCTCCAGATCCACCCACTGTGAAGGCACAGATTGCCTTCTTACACTCAGCCATCCCAAGCTGGAAAGCTTTTGCTTTATCTGTTAGTGACCACTGATGCACCTGTGAGAGAACTTCTGACTCGATTTCCCACCAACCTGCTCTTCCTTACAGTGGCATATCCACACATATAGGCCTATGACTGTACAAGTTACCCCAGCAGTTCTGTTATGATCCACATCTGGTCACGGTGAAGCAGCTGTTGGATTGCCCATGGCTCAACTTGCCTTTCTCGGAGGTAGCTATCCAAGCCTAGACAGCAATTGCGTACTGTGCTAGAGACCACTGCTGCACTGTGGAGAGCGGACAGGGTTCTGATCTTCTGATCTGTTTCCTTACAGTGTCTGCAGTGCCAGTGAAGAGGACCAAGCCTTCTGACTTGACTGCCCGATAACCTGCTCTGCCCCAACCATCTGTTTTCTTCTTCTTCTGTGATTGTGGATAAATGAGTTGTTCCAAGTATTTTGGTATCTCCAGACCTGGCCAACCGAACCAGGTGATGAACTACATGATTTACCACGTGCATTTTTCAGCCGTAGCTCTCCTATCACAGCTGGCACAAGAAGACTCCAAGAATGCAATTCCCAAAGAAGACGAGGAGGCCTGGGTTATGTGAATGGCAAAGTAGAAGAATGTTGTCAGTGATGGTTTCCAGCAGGGAATTCTCCAGAAGCTTTGACCTAGATCCAGAGCCAAACACCAGAAGGTGAGACACCCTGTTTTGCAGTCAGGGACTTGGGATTTTTAGTAAGAAAAGTTTTTTTCATAAAAAAGAAAAGCTCTTTTGTGACCTTTAATGCCATCTAGGGAAGGAGGTTCTATCCTGGAAACTTCTAGGCTGCCTCCAATAACAGTCTCTTTCTGTTTTCAAGCTGTGGCATCTTCAGTGCAGCAACTCCTGAATCCACAGGATTCAGGGCCAGTCAGGAACAACAGAAATTCTGAATTGAGACCAGCTTCTGTGAGAGCCATAGGGAGATTAATCACAGCACAAGGAATCTGTGGTGTGGAAGGGACTGCTAAGGAACCAAGTGTGCCCAGTGCACCTTCTGCTTCTTCTGTGCTTGGATCAGGCTCTGCCCATATCTTCCTCTGATAAGGAACACTGCTATTCTGCAAAGAGACATAGTCCAAATCTTCTTTCAGGCAACCCTCTTTTCTCCCAAACACCATAGGATTTTCTCTGGGATTGTGGATGGAGAAAATGTTCTGAGGATTTATGTGATTTTCCAGACCTGGTCAGCCCAAATCATCTGTTGAATTATGTGACTCTCCCCGTGGTTTCCTCTGGCCTAGCTGTCTATGTCCAGGATATCCAATCATTACTGGTATATAAAGAGTATAAGAACTGAATGCCTAAAGAAGATGAGAAGTCCTGACATAGGTGCCTGGCAAGGTAGGAGATGATTTGAAGGATGGATTCCACCAGGGAATTTTCAAGAAGCTTTGTCCTGGAACCAGAGCTGGATCCCACAAAGTAAGACATCCTGCTTGGGGACCAGAGACTGGGGTTCTCTGATATGAAAAGGTCTTGTATGCTGTGCAAGGCCACCTTGGGGAAACTCAGTTCATTCTAGAAACTTCTAGATTGCCTCTAATAATGGTTAATCCCTTTCTGTCCTTAGGTTGCAGGCTCTTCAGGGCAGCAACTCTTGAATTCCCATCTCAGGACCAGTCAGGGACAACAGAAACTCTGAAAAGAGACTAGCTTCTGTGAGAACAACATGGAGGTCCATCACACCAAGAGGATAGATATCATATTTCTGGAAAAGGATGCAAAGGAACCAAGTGTACCAAAAGTCCATTCAGTTTATCTTCAGCTTGTTGTGCGCTTAGTTCAGGCTCTGCCAATATCCTCCTCTGATAGGGACCACTGCTGTCTGCTGAAGAGAGATAAGTCTTCTGATTCTACTTTCCTTCAACATACTCTTTCCAGAAGCACAACATGTACTTAACTGGAACTAGACATGAAAAACTGGTCACGGGCACTCTGTGAGTCTCCAGATATGGTCATACTGAATCAGGTTTTGAACTATGTAAGTCTTCACATGGCTATATCATGCCTAGCCCTTCGTGTCCAGAATGCTCTATCATGTGGATAGTGGAAAAATAGTCTAAGGTGAAGATGGAGGAGGCCTGGGGTATGAGCCTGGTAAGGTAGGAGGTGGTTCCCACAGAATTCTCCAGAAGCTTTGACCTGGAACCAGAGCCAGATACCAGAAAGAAATTTGTCCTTTTTGTGGGAAGAAGGACTGGAGATTCTCTTGTATGAAAAGGTCTTGTATGACTTGCAAGGCCATCTTTGGGAAACTCACCCCATTCTGGAAACTACTAGGCTGCCTTCAATACTCTTCAATCTCTTTTTGTCCTTACATTGTGGCCTCTTCAGGGTAGAACTCCTGAACCCCCAGTCAGGGACAACAGAATCTGGATAAAGACAAGCTTCTGCAAGAGCCACCGAGAGATACATCACACCAAGAGAATGCTGTGGTTATGGAGATGGTGGCTATGGCACCAAGTGTGCCGGAAGCCTGGCCAGTGTATCTGTTGCTTGCTGTGTGCTTACAAAGGGCTCTGGCCAACTCCTCCTGTGATGGACCACTGCTGTCTGCTAAAGAGACACAAGGCTTCCAACCTTCTCTTCCCAACACCACGTTTCTCTTTGGGACTGTTCAAGGGAAAAAATGTTTCGAGGATTTTTGTGAGTCTCCAGACGTGGTCAGCCTGAACCAGCTGTTTAACTATGTGAGTTCTCCACATAGATTTGCAGGCCTAGCTGTCAAAACACATGTTCTTCTATCAAGCTGATATACCAAGAGTTCAAGAATTCAATGTCTTCAAAGGTGAAAAGACCTAATGTAGGTGCTAGGTAAGCTAGGATGTTCTTTCAGTGATGGATTATGCCAGGTAATTCTCCAGAATCTGTGACCTGGAAGAAAAGATGAACAACATATAATAAGATTTTTTTTGGTGGTAGGAGGTACTGGGAATTTTCTGGTATGAAAAGATCTTGTGTGTCCTGCAAGGCCTTCTTGGGGAAACTTACCCCCTCCTGGAAGCTTCTAGACTGCCTCTAAATATGGTTCATTTTATCCTGTTCTTAAGGTGTGGGTTTTTCAGGGCAGAAACTCCAGAATTCCACCTCAGGTCACTTATGGACAACAGAAAATCTGGATCAGAGACCAGCTTCTGTGAGAGCCATGGGGAGATTCAACACACCACAAGGATAGTGTGCTTATGGAAATGGTGGCTATGGAAGCAAGTGTGCCAAAATCCCAGCCAGTGCAATGGTGTGGGACCATGGTCTGTATTCTGTCAACTGTATTTTAAATAAATGCTGATTGGCCAGTAACCAGGCAGGAAGTATAGGTGGGACAACCAGACAGGAAATAGTGGCAAGTCAATGAGAACAGGAGAATTCTGGGAAGAGGGAAGCTCCCTCTGCACTCCTGTCCAGACACTTAAGAAGCAAGATGTGACTGCTGCCACACAGAAAAAGGTACTAAACCATGTGGCTAACACAGATAGGAATAATGGGCTAATGTAAGTTGTAAGAGTTAATAAGAAGCCTGAGCTAATGGGCCAATCAGTTTATGATTAATGTAGACCTCTGTGTGATTTCTTTGGGGCTAAATGGCTGTGGGACCTGTTGGGAGGACAGGAACCAGGCAGGACAAAAACCCAGACAATAGTGCAGCATGTTTGTTATGGTCTTAGATTAGGCTCTGCCAAGTCTTAATCTGATAAGAATCACTGCTGTCCGATGAAGGCTGCTACCTTCTGCCAATCTGCTCTTTCTATCGGCTCCATACATTTTGTCTATGACTGGGCATGGAAAAGGATGACTGGAGAAGATTTGTGAGTCTCTAGACAAGGTTAGGCCTAAATAGCAGTGGAGCTATTTAAGTCTCCATATGGTTTTGTCAGACCTAGCTGTCCTCTTCCAGGATATCCTGGAATTTGGTGCCCTGCACATGACAGGTACTAGCATCATGCTGTTTCTACTTAGCTTGTGGGCACACAGCTTGTAAAGTAATGCTCCAAGAAGTCAATGCCTGAAGAAGATGAGGTCTGAGGTGAGTTTCCAGAAAGGCAGGAGGTGGTTTCAGTGATGGGTTCCATCAGGGACTACTCCAGAAACTTTGAAATGGAACTGGAGCATGACAACACAAGATAAGATGTTCTCTAGTGGGGCAAAGGACTGAGGATTTTCTGGCATTAAAATGTCTTTTATGATCTGTAAGTGTTGTGAAAATTAATTATGTAAATATGTGTTACATTTGTTTATGCTATGGAATATTCAACTTTTTAATGATGTGTTATATTTGTTTCTTTTGCCTTTGTAAATGATGTAAAGATGTGTTACATTTGTGCTGCATTTGTTTAATTGTATAAATGTGTGTTGCATTTGTTTCACCTGGCCTGCCTAAGGCACCTGAATATTCTAATAAAAAGTTGAGCAGCCAATAGCTAGGCAGGGGAGGGACAGGGAAGGATAGAAAGGAGAGAGAATAACTAGGAGGACAAATCTTGA
Organism: Dicrostonyx torquatus; assembly: GCA_028555095.1. NCBI lineage: Eukaryota > Metazoa > Chordata > Mammalia > Rodentia > Cricetidae > Dicrostonyx > Dicrostonyx torquatus. Next base: position 110,030 of record JAQHUG010000848.1, on the reverse strand, counting down.
CAAAAAGAGGAGGATGAGAGAATGAGGGAGAAAGAGAGGGATACATCCAGGGCCAGAAACCAGGCATCCACCAGCTAGACATGAGACAGCAGGAAAGTAAGATATGCAAAAAGAAAGAAGGTAAAAAGCCCCAAGGCAAAATATAAAGAGAAACAGATTAAAGTAAGAGCTAAGCGAAGGCTGAACTTCCAAACTAATAATAAGTCTCTGTGTCATCATACCCACTATACTTGGCACCCAGTATGGAGCCTGAATTTCCACATAGGGCCTGAGATAACTGAAGAGAAAAAGGTGCCGGTCCACTAAATAGAAATAGAAATAGCATGCTGGAAGAAACACCTGCCATAGTGCAGGGCACCAAATTTCTAGAAATGAAGTGAATAAATGCAGTTTACCAAGAGACCACAGATGTCAGTCTGGACTACTATACTCAGCAAAACTTTTAATCGCCATAGACAGAGAAAACAAGATATTTCATGACAAAACCAGATTTAACCAATACCTATCCACAAATCCAGCTCTACAGAAAGTACTAAAAGGACTACTCCAACCCAAAGAAGTTAGCTATACCCACAAAAACACAGTGGGAATAAGATTCATTCCCCCACCACACCCAAGCTTACACAAGAGTAAACAACTGGTGGGACATGTGACCCCAACCTCGATAGCTGCCTGCAAGTCATATTAAGTCTGGGGACTCAAGAAATGAAGCATTGGAAGTCCAGGAAATTTTTCACACATTTCTGACCCTTTTGTTTGACATTCATAGGCTCTGCTTGAGAGATCAGCACTATTTATTTATGCACTATTTATCGGGAAGGAACACAATTGGTGAATGCAAGTTGTGCCCTAAAAGCACGGTCTCACAGCACAATATGGTGTAGTAACCCCACTAGGTTTAACTGTGAATATGTCTGAGGGGAGTCTCAGTTGAGGAGTTGGCCTAGATCCGCTGGGCCTCTGGGTATGTTAGTGAGGCTCTCTCTTGATTATCAATTCATGTAGGAGCTCAGCCCACTGCGGGAGGGTCCATCCCTAGGCAGGTGGAAATGAACTGTATAAGAAAGCTTGCTGGAGCCGGGCAGTGGTGGCGCACTCCTTTAATCCCAGCACTCGGGAGGCAGAGGCAGGTGGATCTTTGTGAGTTCAAGATCAGCCTTGTCTACAAGAGCTAGTTCCAGTGCAGGCTCCAAAGCCACAGAGAAACCCTGTCTAAAAAAACCAAAAAAAAAAAAAAAAAAAAGAAAGAAAGAAAGAAAGAAAGAAAGAAGCTTGCTGGGTATAAATCAGCCAGCAAGTCAACTAGCAAGGAGTTGTGAGCCCTGCTGTAATTCTTTTGTTGTGAAATGAGATCCTTTAATACCTAGGATCTATAGTGAATTCCAAAAATTAAGCATAAAAATCTCCAAGTCATTGGGAAATATGAATTAAAATTGTGTGGTGATACCATTACACCCTAGTCACAATCGTCACATTCAGGAAACAAGAGCTACCAGGGAGGGGGTCTCGTACACTGCTGGTTAGGAAGTGACCTGGTGCAGCTGCCATGGAAATCAATGTGGAGGACTGTTTGTGACTGTTCTCAATGCTATAACAAAATACCTGACAATGTTTGAGGGAAGAAGGGTATATTGGGGCTCCTGTTTAAGGGGTAACCCATCCTGATGGGGAAGGCACAAAGGGGTCTGAAGTGGTTGGTCACATTGTCTCTTCAGTCAAACAGTAGATGAATCTCGGTGCTCAGGCTCCACTTCACTTTTTAAGTAGTTAGGACCCTCTGCTCATGAGGTGGTGCTGCCCAGACTCAAGGTGGGTCTTCCCTCCCCAGTTAAACCTCTTCAGAAACAGCCTCACAGACACACCCAGAGGTGTGTATTAGGTGATTCTAAATGCAGCCAGTCTGATGGGGAGATCAACTATCATAGGAGGTTCAAAATCAAAACACTAAAACTGGCATACCATCCATCTGAGCCACTCCAGGATCTAAACGAAATTAATCTAGGTCACATTACCACACTACATTCTTCCACACTCATGTGTGACTAGAGTTATTACAGGTGACAGAGAAGACAAATCTCCATATTTCATTTACAGATGTATGATTTCCCTTACACTACACTGTTGATAATACTATGCACATACATTGAGCCTATTTAGTGAATTTACTAAATTCTTAACCATTTATGAAGGGCAGTAGGGGATTAAGTACTTCTTCATCTGGGTAACTTACACAGAAGGTAACTTGTCTTCAATCAAAAATAAATTTGTATCTAGGTGTCCTGGACCACAAATTTCTTGATGAAAACACATGGACTCAGTAATGATGTCACCTCTGCACACAACCTTTAGGACAATTGGTCTTTGTGGTTGAAGAAGCCATCACCTACTAGACATCAAGGGACCTTAAACAAAGACAGTGAGGCCGAGCGGTGGTGGCGCACGCCTTTAATCCCAGCACTCGGGAGGCAGAGGCAGGCGGATCTCTGTGAGTTCGAGACCAGCCTGGTCTATAAGAGTTAGTTCCAGGACAGGCTCCAAAGCTACAGAGAAACCCTGTCTCGAAAAACCAAACCAAACCAAACCAAACCAAAACAAACAAACAAAAAAACCCAAAGACAGTGAGAAGGAATGAGGGAACCATCCCCAACTCCAGAAGAAAATAGAAAAGGTCCATTGAAGGCAAAGATGATTTACACACACATCAAAACAACTTGGCCTGTAACACATATTATCTAAACTCTGGCAAGATTTCACAGTGAAAGCAATCTCTCAAACATATTCCTAGTAAAATATTTATTGAGCACCAGATGTATATATGGCCTGATAAAAAAAACCCGTCTCTATTCTTTATGCCCTCTTTATTGATTTAAATGTCAAGAAAAAGGGAGCGTAATATCATAGATATTATGGATACAAATGCATACTGTTTTGAAAACTTTATGAAGACAAGACAAAAGGCCCTTCAGCTATTATCTGGCTCCAGATAATTCATTTGACCAGATAATCAATTATTAAGCACTGAATGAACATATTGTTTCCATTTTTATTAGCTAGAGAATACTTAGGCAAAAAATGAGACCCACACAAAATGTTACATGTACAAAGAGCTTTCTCTCTCACCTGTGTTTTCTCAAAAAGTTGGAAGGAGAAATTCTGCAGTACCCTGATGAGAACAAGTTTTCTGTGAGCATACCTCCTGCCATGGCAGTTCCTGGGTCTGTTTCTAAAGGCCAGGAATGCATAGGGATCAATTCTACCTTTGTTCTTTTTGTTGAATCTAGAGACACAGGCAAACATGAATAAGATCCAGAAGTTACACTAAATAGTTTGGAAATCGTTAGCTAGTAATATGCAGGTAGTTTTATAAGGAATTGTTGAACTCTTATGTGGGTAGGCATTTGATGTGGGAGTTCTCTCTGTTTGCAGTGATTTCCATTAATTAATAAAGAAACTGCCTTGGCCTGTTGATAGGGCAGAACTTAGGTAGGTGGGGAAGACAGAACTAAATTCTAGGAGAAAGGAGAGTCAGAGAGAGAGAAGCCATGGATCCTCCACCTGAGACAGATGCCAGTTAGAATCTTTGCCAATAAGCCACTGCCGTGTGATATACAAATTAATAAAAATGAGTTAAATTAATATAAGAGTTAGCCAATAAGAAGCTAGAGCTAATGGGCCAAGCAGTGATTTAATGAATACAGTTTCTGTGTGGTTATTTTGGGGCTAAACTAGCCAGGTGACTGGAATGAACAAGTGGGCCCTCCTCCTACAATTGGCACTCCAACGTGTGCTAGCTAAATACACATAAAACCTAAAAAAGCTTTAAAAAATTACAGAGTTTAACACAGCTTTTGCTGTTTGCTGGCAGCATGCTGCATCTCATTTAGGAGAAAATTTCCTGACTCAGCAGGATTAGAAAAAAAAAAGCTGTGCCATTTTAAAATGCCAGCTTTCTGGGTCAGGCTGACAGCATGACCTCTGACTCTTTTAGGCAGGAGGTCTGGCTTCAGGGCATTTGAGTTGGGTTTGTGAACAGAGTGCTGCAGCTTGCTTGATGGCAATGTGGACTTGCTGTGTGCCTGGAAGTGGGGTGGTGCACATGCCTCAGAGGTGTGAACAGCTCTGCCATGCTGGACTAGGTGGGGCAAACACACACTTACATATTACCCCAAGAAATGATGTAACTTAAATTTTTAAGAAGTGCTTATCATTTTATAAAGCACTCCTAGAAGTAAACAATTACAGATTCACAATAGGACAGATTCAGACATAAAAGAACTCTAAATGGGTCACAGTGTTGGATAAATGAACATAGGCTTGGAAGAGAGAATAAAAAGAGTATAGAGAGTTGAAAAAGAAATAAATCATTTTTAAAAAGTCTTTAATTGAGTACAGATAGTCATAGATTAAAAGGAGTAAAGAAAAGCCACTTAAAAATGAAAAACTCACAGAGTCTAGATTATGCATATTATTGTGTTATCTTTAAATATTTTGACTGTGAAGGAGTACAAAGAGCCATTTCATTGTATGGGCTGCTAAGCTAAACCAGCATATATGTTGTAAAGGTATCTTGATTCCAAAATTTGAGTCTAAGGATATACTGCTTTGGAAAAGAGGTTTTTCTTTTTGTTTCCACAGAAGATTAGAACCTGTGGATTACTTCCAGACAAATATGTTTTAATAGACCACATTCCCCCTGTGTGCCTGGAAGTGGGGTGGTGCGCATGCCTCAGAGGTGTGAACAGCTCCACCATGCTGGACTAGGTGGGGCAAGCATGAACATCCTCAGAAAAATTACTTTCCCCAACTGCTGACTGAGATGAACCTAGCACACAGGATACACCATGAAAGACCTGATTAATAGTGCCCCCAAACAGCAGGAAACAATATAGACAAATCTATGCCCATATCCCCAAATGTTGTTTATAATTGTTTGTTTATATTTAAAGGGAGATATGCTATAGAGATGGATACTTTGCATTGGTATAGATCTTGATTTATTGATACAAATTTAAGGTCAATTTTGTTTTATGTATATGTATTTCTGATCTTGGTTAAGGTATTGTGATTGTATAGTTATTTTAAAATGTAATATATAATTAAGAAATATAGGTTAATAGTCATCTAAATAATAGTCAAGACTGTAGTCATGTTAGTTAGATTTTCTAGTTATATAGAGATATATTTCAGTTAGTTAGGTATTCTTCAAATCTTTCTTCAAAATATGGCATTTAAACTTAAGACTTTTCATGACAGTGAGACATGTCTGCTCCTGCACCAATTACTTTGAGAGAAAGATGAGCATCGAAGAGGCTCCTTATGGAGTTGGTTGACCATTTGGCAAGAAACCGCTCTTGCCTGAACTGCTTTACTGGACATGCAGAACCCACAGAGAAATGACTCCTAAACTTTCCTAAAGGTGAGATGATCTTTCAGGGTTCCTGCTTCATAAAAAAGTCTGCAAGACATTCTACAGGATACAAAAGAAAATGACTAAACTGTCTTTGAAATTTCCTGCTTTATGGAAAAGTCTCCCAGATACTATGGGCCTGTAGACTAAAAATGGATGCCCCGATGGTACAAAAGTACTTTGGGTGACTGTCCATGTAGCAAGATGTCTCTGTCATTTCTAGAGTTCTGGAAGTTGCAGACAATGCACTTCCTGTTGTCTTAGGTAATATATCCTTCTGGAGTCTTTGATGGAGTTAAAAATAGATAGTAATATAGTTTTCCTTAGTTATGATAAAAGATAAAATAGATATAAATGTTGTAAATGTAATTCTTGCTTAATACCTATTTTGTTATATGTAGTTTTGCTATGTTAAAGTTAAAGCCTTCCTTTTGTTTAAACAGAAAAGGGAAGATGATGTGGGAGTTCTCTCTGTGTGTGGTGATTTCCATGAATGAATATAGAAACTTCCTTGGCAGAACCTGAGCTGACACTGGGGAAATCTTTTCTGGGAGCAGAGCTACAGAGCTACAAAGTTTACAGTGACTTCGTGGTTTTTCACTCCCAAATGCCAGGAAACCTTCCCATCTGAGCTTGAAATGCTTAATCCCCAATTATAAAAGTAAATGGATGTGTTGTTTGACTTTATTATTGTTATTTTGTTCATTTTGTTTTGTTTTGAGGTAGTCTCAAGACGCTCAAACTGGCCTCAAAGTTACTATATAGTTGTTGATGACCCCAAAATGCTCCTTTTTCCTCTACCTCCTAAAAGCTGGGGTTAGAGGTATCACATAAATGCTGAGATCAAATGTATGTGTTACCTACTAAATGCTGGAATTACAGGTATGTGCTACCTCTTAAATGTTGGGATTACAGGTGTGTGCTACCTCTTAAATGTTGGGATTACAGGTGTGTGCAACCTCCTAAGTGCTGGGATTGATTACAGGTATGTTCTACATCCTATATGCTGGAATTACAGGAGTGTGCGATCTCAAATGTTGGGATTTCAGGTATGTGCTACTT
>JAQHUG010000848.1:83796-93949 GCA_028555095.1 Dicrostonyx torquatus | reverse complement strand
TTCCAGTGTGATAACTGTCAAAAACCCTGATATTGGTTCCAAATTCCCAGAATAACCTGCTCAAGGAAAGGCCCTGGAGAAACTTCTAAGACATCTAGAGAGCTGGTGACTTAGCTTTTCAAGAGTCACCACGTCTGTCCATGCCCTCAGCCCATGGCCCGCCCTCCAGGTCTGACCTCTGATCACGATCAGTTTAATAAAGAGATGCTGTTCCCACAGAGAGCAGGCAAGAGGGGGTGTGTCCACTCAGCCTGGACAAAGAAAACTGCTCCCTTCACCTGCCCTGTGCTGACACTGGAGGATGGAAATGCAAGGGCATTTGTTATCTAATATGTGGTGGTGTTGGTGGGCCAATAAGTGACCTCGTTGGGGAAGGGGTAAGAGGTGCCTGTGCCTGTGTCTGGCAGGGCCAGTGTGAGAAGAACAAACAATCCTTCCTCGCCACCAGGAAAATCAAGAGTTTTGGTCTGACCTTTGAGTTCACATCAGGAAAATGAGGAGCCCATTGAAAAATATAGACTATGGCGCTGAAACAGATTAATAAGGAATTTAGTGATTTGGTCAGTGACGCTCCAGCACAACGTTCTGCAGGTCCAGTTTAGATATGATTTATTGCCAAGCCACAATTATGAGACCTAATGACAACCCATATCAAGATGGTGAATTCTTTTGACAGTTCATTTTCCTACAGACAACCCCTTCAAACACCTAAGGTTGCACTTACAACAATAATCTATCATCTAAATATTAACAGAAATGGCAGGATTTGTCTTGATAGTCTAAGATCACAATGGTCTCCTGATTTAACTATTTCTAAAGTTCTTTGCATCCATTTGTTCACTGTGTGTGATCCAAACTGAGATGACCCCGACCCCCTAGTGCCAGAGATTGCAGGAATCTGTTAAAGAGACAGAGATAAGAACAACAGAGTAGCTCAGGAATGAACTCAGAAGTATGCCATGTGATGCTCCCTTAATGTTAGAATGAGGACCCTAAGAGAGACATACATAGATCTAATCTACATGGGAAGTAGAAAAAGACAAGATCTCCTGAGTAAATTGGGAGCATGGGGACCTTGGGAGAGGGTTGAAGGGGAGGGGAGAGGCAGAGAGGGGAGCAGAGAAAATTGTAGAGCTCAATAAAAATAAAAAAGAATCTGCATTATAACTGGAATAAACTTTCAATTGCTGTTCCTTTTTTGAATTTCTTATCTGGCTGCTCCCACATCAAACCCACATTTCTAAATTGTTTTTCGAGATAGGATTTCTCTGCGTAGCTTTGGTGCCTGTCCTGGAACTAGGTCTTGTGGACCAGGCTGGCCTTGAACTCACAGAGATCCACCTGCCTCTGCCTCCCAAGTGCTGGGATTAAAGGCGTGTCCCACCACCGCCTGGCTAACATTTCTAAATTTTGGGTTTTTTTTGTTTACTTCCCTCTATTTATTCACATGTTCATCTGAGATGGCTTAAGGCCTTTCACCTTTGGACAAAAGCTTTTATAGACTGTAGTTTCAAGGTAACCGTTCCTCAAGATTCCGATTTATTTATGTTTTATAAACTGGAGCATGTGTATTATGTGGCAAGTATCTCTTCACTCTAAGTTGGTTATGAGTCTAAACCCATCCTCACTGCTCTAACATCTGTAGAAACCACCTGAGGGGAGGGAGATGGATGCTCAGCTGTCACATCAAAGGAAGTGGCATTACTCTAGCAGCATGTGCCTTCCACTGTTACAGCTACCACAAAATTGCTGGGATTACAGGTATGTGCTACTTCCTAAATACTGTGATTACATGTGTGTGCTACCTCTTAAGTGCTGGGATTAAAGGTGAGTATTACTATGGAAATTCCAGTATTACAGGTATGTGCCATCTTTTAAATACTGGGTTTGCAGCTATGTGCTACCTCCTAACTTCTTGGATTACAGGTATATGCTGTCTCCTAAATCCTGTGATTACAGGAGTGTGTTACTTCCTAAATTCTGGTATTTCAGTTATGTATTATCTTACAACAACTGGAATTACATGTGGGCGCTGCCTCCTATGGACTGCGATTATGGGTATGTATTACCTTCTAAATACTGGGATTACAGGTGTTACTACCTCCTAAATGCTGAAGTTACAGGTATGTGCTACCTCTTGTGTGCTGGGATTGCAGGTGTGTTCTACCTCCCAAGTGTTGAGATACAGGTATGTGCTAGCTCCTAAATGCTGGGTTACATGTATGTGCAACCTCCTAAATGGTGAGACTGTAGGTCTCTACTACCTCCTAAATTCTGGAATTATAGGTGTGTGCTACATCTTAAATTCTGGGATTGCAGGTACATGCTACCTTCTAAGTGTTGTGGTTACAGGTGCATGTAATCACCTAAATTCCATGATTGTCAGTGTGTGCTACCTCAGTTCTGGGATTGCAGGTATGTGCTGCCTCGGAAAAACTGGGATTACAGGCATGTGGCCTCCTCCTGAAGTCTGGGATTAGACGTATATGATATCACTTAAATGCTGCTATTACAGGTATGTGCTACCACCTATATGCCGGGAGTACAGGTATGTGCAACCTGCTAAATAATGGGATTACATACGTGTGCTACTTCCTAAGGGCTGGGATAAGTGAGTGCTACTTCCTAAATGCTGGGTTTCCAGCTGTGTGCTACCTCCTATTCTGGGATTTCAGGTATGTGTTACCTCTTAAAAGACGGAATTAAAGGTGTGTGCTACTTCCTGGATGCTGGAATTATAGGTGTGTGCAATCTCCTATGAACTGGGATTCCATGTACGTTCTATCTCCTAAATCACAGGGTTGCGCAACCTCCTAAATTCTGGGATTACAAGTGTGTGTAACCTCCTAACTGCTATGATTACAGGCATGAGCTACCTCCTGAATTCTTGGATTGCAGGTATGTGCTGCTTCTTATGTGTTGGTATTTCAGGTATGATCTCCCTCCTGAATTCTGGGATTGCAGGTATGTCCTACCCGCTAAGTGCTGAGCAACAGGTGCTAGCTCTGTAATTTGGGTTACAAGTATGTGAAAACTCCTATATGATGATATTATGGATATTTTATGTCTTTTAAATTCCAGGATTGCTAGTATGTACTACCTCCCAAATGCTGGAATTACACGTGTGTGCTACCTCCTAAATTCTGGGATTACAAGTGTTGCTAACTGCTGAGACTGTAGGTGTGTGCTACATTTTAAGTGCTGAATTACAGTTGTGTGCTACTTTCTAAGTGTTGTCATTATAGTTGTGTGCTACTTCCTCAGGGAATTGCAGGTATGTGTCTCCCCCTAAAGTCTGAGATTACAGGTATTTGCTACATCCTAATTCTGGGATGACGTTTGTGTGTACCTCTTAAAAGCGGGGATTACAAATATTTGCTACATCCTAATTCTGAGATTACAGGTGTGTGCCACCTTCTAAATTCTGGGATTATACGTATACACTACTTCCTATGTGCTTTGATTGCAAGTCTGTGCTACCTCCTAAATGCTGGGATTACAGGAGTGTGCATACTTCCTGTATGCTGGGAATATAGGTTTTTGCAACCTCCTAAATTCAGGGATTGCAGGTGTGTGCTACTTTTTACACAGTGGGATTGCAGGCATGTGTAACCTCCTAAATGCTGGGATTGCACGTGGGTGATATCTCTTAAGCGCTGAGATACAGGTGTGTGCTATCTCCTTAATCTTGGGTTACATGTATGTGCAAACTCCTATGAGCTTGAATTGTAGGTATCTGCTGCCTTCTAAATTCTGGGACTATAGGTTTATGCTACCTTCTAAAGGCTGGGGTTGCAGGTATGTGCTATCTCCTAAATGTTGGTGCTACAGGTGTATGCTGACTCCTAAATGCTGGGATTGCAGGTGTGTGGTACCTCCTAAAGGTTGGGAATACAGGTCTGTGCATCCTCCTAAATTCTGAGATTATAGGTAAATGTTAGCTCCTAAATGCTAGATTTTAGGGATCCACTCCCTTCTAGATGCTTAAATTGCAAGTATGTGTTACTTCCTAAATGCTGGGATTACCTGTGTTTTCTACCATGCCTGACTTTATGCAGTTATAGATTGGACTAAGGGATTCGTGCATGCTAAACCACCAACCCAAAATATTCGTTTACCAGCTTTTCCAAAGAATAGAAAAGTATCAACTCTCTTCATTGTGATAACTGTCAAAAACCCCAACATTGGTTCCAAATTCCCAGAATAGCCTGCTCAAGGCAATCACCGGAGGAACTTCTCAGGACACTTAGCTTTTGAAGGGTTACCAGGCTGAACTCCCCCTTAGCCCATATCCCGCCTCAGTCCCCTTTTCTAGCCCTTCAGGTCTGACCTCTGATCACTTTCAGTTTAATAAAGAGATGCTGTTCCGACAGGGAGCTAACAAGACGGTGGTGCGTCCACTCAGCCTGGACAAGAAATGGCTCCCTTCAACTGTCAACTTCCTCATGCTGACGTTGGCGGAGGGATACGTAAGGGTGTTTGTTATGCAGTACGCGGCGGTGTTGGCAGACTAATAAACGGCTGCCAGGTACGTGCACGTGAGTGCAGGTGCTCATAAAGGTTAGAAGGCATCAGATACTCTGAAACTAGAGTTGTCTGTGTGGGATGGAAATAGACTCAGGTTCCCCGAAGAGGAACAAGTGGTCTTAATGACTAAGCCATCTCACCAGCCCTAAATCTGGGTCTCTCTGATGCATTCTCAGTTGATGCCCCCCAAATTCCACTTTCTTCTTCTCACCCCAATATATAAACCTAGCTTTATCTACCTTTGACAAATACAGAGAAAACCCTACAGATCACATGTTCACCGCCCAACACGCTATCAAAATGTAAGCCTCTCATGAGACCTCCACATTTTAACTTCTGGTTAGATCCTAGGTGATTTTTCTTTATTACTGTTACAAGCTCACCAATCCACTGTGTAGAATCCTTCGGGAAAATGAGGAGCTTAAACATTTCATGTTTTGAGATAAGAAATGGGAACACAAATAGAGAAAAGACACAAAATAGTCTTTAACGAAAAGATGGAATTTCATCAAGCTTGATTACACTCTTCTGAAACAACCAGAAGAGCTAGTACACATTAGTGTCTTAATAATGGGAAGCCATTTCCCTGTCCAGATGGCAAGACTCCTCAGACTGTTCTATTTATTGATTTAACACGTGCTGTAGCAAGACAGTAACTGGCTGTTAGGTAGGACGAGACAGTTGCAATTAAAACTCACATGACAAATACATGAACTCCTAAAGAAAATGATGGAAGTTATAGGACTCGTGTTCTTGACTGAAAGTTATCATAAAATTGACATCAGAGAGACTATTTTGTCTCTGGCGTGATTGTTGGTGTGAGATCAAGGGGGAATAAAACAGCCATGGTTCCCTGAATTCTAAGGAAAACGTCAAGACTGCTCAATATGGAAAAATGGCCATACAAACCCTTCAGAGCTGGGTAACCACTTAGAACAGAAGACAATAAAACTTAACCTCCTAACGCGTACAATCTTAACTGAAACTAAATCATAGGACTGAAGAGAGAGCTCCAATTAGACAATGGTGGCACTGGATTTGGCAATGGATTCTTAGAGATTACACCAAAATTTGACTAATATGAGGAAAATATAGAAATCATATAATCATCAGGTTTAGTTTTTTATTGAGTACAAAAAGAAAGTGAAAATGACAAACAAAACAGGAGGGAAAAAGTCTACAAGTCAGTCATGTGTCTGACAGGAAGCTAGAAACTAAAGGACATGAGCAAACCCGAGAGCATAATAAAAGCACTGTTTGCCATTATATAAGAGTAGATATTTATCCAAAGAAGACAGTAAAGTCTCTAACCTTACACAAATCTAATCAGAACTTTGTTCTACAGAGTGCGTTCCAGGACAGAGAGGGCTATCCAGAGAAACCCTGTCTTGAAAAAAAGAATCCAACGCCAATCTTAATTAAGTAGTGAGCTTGTCTCAAAACCACACCACAGTTCAAACAATGGATGGAGTAATTGCTGTATCCAATGCCTTCCCAGGGCTTTCTGTGTTTTGAGTTTGAGAAGCAGAAGGAGAAGACAAATGTTCTATTTGGTGGTTTTTTTGTACCTCAAAAAGGATAGAGAGTTTCAAATTGGTCCAAGGTTGATAAGCTTGAGGATGTCTGAATATGTCTCAAGTACATTTCTGACCCAACATCCCCTCCTCTCTACACTCACAGCTTTGGGAACAGTTTGGGTGTTTTTCAAACTGTATACTCTGTTGTCAAGAAGGCACCTGGTGACAAGACACGATGTTTTGCTTGCACACACTGGCAAGAGGACCTCCCCCAACTGCCCTGCTGTCTTCCAGAAGCCACCTCTTTCTTGGTGGAGCAGTATAACACCATGACCCTGCTTCTGACTCAAGACTTGCAAGTTCATCTCCTTTGCACACAGCCAAAGGAACTTCTGACATGCCAGAGCCCCCAGAAACCTTGCTTCTATTTACTCTTTCACTTTGATGGGCCTGCCTTTTTCTGCCTCTCAAGTTATATACCATATATATATATACCATATATATATATATATATATACCATACTGTTTAATGATGGGAAACATCTAAACACAAAATCGGAAAACATCCAAAGTTAAATGCAGAGAAACCAGAAAGATAAAGCCTTGCAAACGAGGATGGTATAACTGGGATTTTATAGCAGTTCTTGTATGGCAGAAGACATTCTCAGGTAGATCAAGCTAGGGCAGCATTCCCTTCAAAGAGCTCATTTTCTGCTTGGCCTATTTTATTCTTTAAAATTCCATTTCAAAGCCCTCTGACTGGGGCTGGAGAGATGGCTCAGCAGTTAAGAATGGTGCCAAGTGCTCTTCTAGAGGATCATCATTCAGTACCCAGCATCTACATAGCAGCTCAAAACAGTCTACTACTTGAGTTCTAGGGGATCCAATGACTTTCCTGGTCTCGAAGGGCACTGGGCAGACACATGGTGTGCATGGTGCACATGGTGCACATTTTCGTGTAGGCAAAACAGACATGCATGAAAATATTTTACAGTTTAAAAAAATCCTCAGATTATGAAGTGACCTTGCCCATGACCATTCTCCATGGAACTAACTCCAAGTACTAGCAGCACTAAATGGATTCTGTGGGTCTGTTAGATAATGTACATGAAGTTGAGAGGGAGAATGGTGGTGGGGGTATGAGAGGAGCTGGAAAGGAGGGAGAGGCGGGTACATTCCATCAAAGTGCATTGTGTCCAGTGTGAAATTCTCAAATAAAGACACAACCTCTACCTCTATGAACTTTCCACTGGTGAATGTGAGAGACAGCAATGCTCAGCGATGCTTCCATTCTTGGTCCTCAGAGACGGTGACAGATTTACCCAAGAATCCCATTGATCAAGATTCTACAGCCCCAAAGGGGATGTTAGATAGATTATTCTCTATGTAACTTCGGAGTTCTTTCACAATGGTAAGACATTTATTTGTTAAATAGTATTTACTGTCTGTCTCAGTGTGGTAGAGTCATTACTAGACAATAACCATATATCAAAATTGCCTTTAAACCTATTAAGAAGGTAGGGGACACCAACCACTTGGTGTGATTCTGTGTCTTTATGGTCCAGGCTCCTTTAAATGGGAATCATGAAATGTTTGCCTTTAAGTGAAATGAAAAAGATGCCACATGTCATCATCTAAGTTTGTTGAGAGTAGGAATAATTGATGACAAATATTAGAAAACCATGGAAAAACATTTCTATTTTAAAGCCTATTTTGATATTTTTTTAAAAAATGAACTCAAAAGAAAATATGTACACTTTAAGAAGAAATGAAAGGAAAAATAGCAGAGCCCAGATCATTTCCCAACTGATGATGTCCCAGCCAGTCATTCAGAAACATGTATTAAACTCAACTTCTGACTAAACTGGACTTTTGATAGTGAATCCATGTAACAAGGAGATAGTATCATGCTTGTGTTAGAACATACCAAAAGGATCTAAAAATAGAAATGCATATGGGTGTTTTATGTCTGTGTAATACTACTAACTTTGAAGTGATATAGGGTTTTTCAACCACCATGTTCCTTTTTGGACCTGTCCCCTGATGGTACTGTAGAGTGGCGAAGTCAACAACAGGACTCTTGGAGGTTCAGTTGACAGTGTTGAAGAAATGCTGTCATTGTGCTGTGTGCCACAGGCAAGTGGGAGGAGGCTCTACTCCTTCCTGCCTCTTAATTGTTACTCATCCATCCTCAGAAGACACAGGGTTCGTCACAAGGTCTGCTGCTTCCATGCCTGTGTTTCCCCTTGGGGGCCTAAGCTGCACTAGGACCCTTCCCCTCATCTCCAGTCCACTCACATCAGATGAACCTTCTGGCTTAGTGATCACTCTGCACCTCATCCACCAAAGTAGTCAGGTAAGTCCAGGAGAGCCTATCCAAATCATGGAACCATTGTAAGTGTTACAGCTCTGAAGGGAATGGCCTCCTGGAAGTTTTGAGCCTAGAAACACCACAAATTTACACTGCATAACAAACCTCACACAAGAGAGTTATTGGGAGGGAAGCAGCAGAGAACTGAGCAGAAGACAGGGCTTATATATTTTATATATTTTCTTGGGGGAGGGGAACAGAGCTTTCCAGGGTGGAGATTTCAAAGGTGGGGATTTGTGGGACTTCAAGTCCTGAGTTTGAACATTTTACTCTGTATGGTGGGGAACAGGTCTAACCATTAAGGCAACTAGAGTGTTTTGTGGGTGGTACCTGGTGGGTGAAGGTCCTCAGGGGAGTGGCCTGGCCACTCATGTGCCTTGAAGGGCTAACAGTAGATTCCAAAAAGAAATATTTATTTGTATTTTTCTCATAATGTTCATTATAGACTATTGAATGAGGTACATATGACAAGAATTTAACTACTTCCCATTGTCGTTAAAATCACTGATAAAATTACAGACCATCATTCACTATAATCAGAGCCCAACTGTAGTTGGTGGAGTCAAGTGGCAGAGAAGGTGAATCTTCATATATCCATCATAGACTTCATGACAGGCCAGCAAGCCCAGGCTTAGGCAGACCAAGGTCAGTGAGAAATCTTGTTTGCTCAGTATTGTCTTTATAGTTTCTTTGAGTTTTGTACCTTCTGTATTTTTCTCACTCTTGATGCCCAGATTTATTTTGTGGTGATATAGAACATGGGTGTTATTTCAGTTTTCCAATATTCACTAGGCTTGATTTGTGTCCTACTGTGTGCTCTTTTTTGTACAAAGTACAGTGAGTTACTGAGAGGAATGTGTATTCTTCAAAGTTTGGTGGAATGTTTCATAAATGTCTGTTAGGTCCATTTGATTTATGATGGATTTGATTTATGATTCATTTAACTCCAGTGCTTCTGGTGTTTGTTTGGTCTGGATGATTTGCTTATAGATGAGAGAACATTATTGAAGCCTCCCTCTAATACTGTGTTGGGTTAATCAGTAGATTTTCATTTAATAGTGGTTGTTTTATGAAATAAATAGTGTTTGGTATATGTGTTTAGAATTGTAATATCTGCTTAGTAGGTTAAAGAGTGTGATGTGGCCTTCTTTATCTCTTCTAATTGGTTTTGGTTTGAAATCTAATTTGTCAGATGTTGGAATAGCTACACCTGCTTGTTTTCCTAGTTTCATTTGCTTGAGAGTACTTTATCTCATCGTTTTACCTGAATGGGGAAGTCTGTTTCTCACAGCTAGGCATGTTTCTTAGAGGAAGCAAAAAGAAGAATACTGTTCTCTAGTCTGATAGTCTTTAATTGGTGAACTGAGACTAGTTTAGCTTTATTATGGAATGGTGCATATTATTTTTCCCCTTTGATGAATTTTGACATTAAACATCTTTTGATTAATTTTCTGGTATCATTTATTTATCCCCGGTGACCTGGGAATGTGTTTGTCTTTTTCTTCAGTCTGAAGTATTCTTTCTAGTATCCTCTTTAGACCTAGCTTAGTGGTCAGAAATTGGTTTAATCTATTTTTACAATAGAACACTTTTATTTTTCATTTATAGAAGAGTTTTGTTGGGTATAATATTCTGGCATTTATGCCCTTCAGAATTTGGTAATTTCTTGGTCCTAGACTTATTGTCTTGAAGGAATTTTATCTGGTAAGCAGCCTGTCTTTCTGTGACTTGAGCCTTC
>JAQHUG010000847.1:96474-108880 GCA_028555095.1 Dicrostonyx torquatus | reverse complement strand
TCTCCCCCCTCCTCTCCCACGTTTTCCCATCAACTTTCCCACAATAACTTTTTCCATTTACTTTTCTGAAATAAAAACTTCTCCATCTGAGCTCTTTCCCATGGTGTTTTTTTTTCTCACTCACAACTTTTGCTAAATTATAATACCCGCCTTCAGACATTCAGGGCCATCTGAGTACCAATCACCATGCTGCAGGTATACCCATCTGCATGTCACATATACTCCTGGAAAATCAGAGTTTCTGGGTAGTAGAGGAATGAATCACAGAAGGCAAACTACAAAAACCACCTCATAATCTTAGGCTCAGAAATATCAAATTCCAGGCTTAATTTCAGTTGATAAGCTCAATTTGTGGCCACTGCAGGTGGGGCTATCTCTTCTTATCTATGATTTCCAGGTTGATCTCGTATCCCGCCACTTCCTCCTTTGACGCGTCAGTGCCTTTAATGACATTAGAATCAGAAGTAGGACAACTATGGAATCAGTGTATGTCCTAGAATGAAAAGAATTGGATCAGTGAGAAGTGATCAGAAGCTGCTGCATTTTACATGGGAGTCCTGAAATCCTCACCAGTGGGTCTGAAAAACAGCAGTCCAGATGTTCCCACAGTTCCAGTGTAGAAGATAAAGAGATAAGGTCTACACTATCGTGACTTTATGTTGTCTCCATGATCATGTTCTTCTCCCTAATTAGTTCTATAACATCATCCCATGGATAATGAAATATCTTCCTGGATCACATCAAACAACATTGGCTACCTGGAGACAACTGAAATCATTTGTTTCTGATATAGTTGAAAATCACCGCAAAGACTGGAACCCTGATGAGCCCAGAGACTTCATTGATGCTTTCCTCACCGAAATGACAAAGGTGGGCAAGACAGTGCCTGTGTCTTCTTACAAAAAGGATGGTGTAGAATAGCTTCTAATTGATTGGGCAGCAGGCTAGCAAAGGTAGGGTTTTAGCATAGAAGAGATTTATTCTCTCATTGTTCTAATTCGTTCTTGTAATCCTGCCAGCCAGGCAAATGACTTTGGGAAACAATAGAAACATCACTGCCTTGTGTCTCCCATCTCCTTGGGGATATTGATGTTTGTTGCTGTGGTTCCCTGCTCCATCTTCAGGGCAGAGATTATATCATCTCTTTCCTTTCTGATCCTTTTACATCTCATTTCTCCTGTTCTGACTCTAGAGGCCCCTCTCATAAGAATAACTCATGGTATCCTTTCCTCCTGAAATGAATCATATCCTCAAGATCTATTTTAGTGCACTGAGTAGCATACCATGGTGGCAAAGATGACAAGATGAACATCTCTGTGCATAATTCCTTAACCCAGCTTTTGAATTAAAATGCAGGAGTAATATTTTATAAATGCATGGTAATGAAATCTTGTTTGTTGGGGTCTTTAGAACTAAAGGGTTGACTACCATTTAGCTAGAGGTCCTGGAAATGCCCAGATTCTTCCTTATTATTTCCTTCTTTTGTCCTTCTCCCATATCTGAAGGAAAAGATGTGAAATATAAGTAGCAGTTAAATTTCAGAGCTTTATTTTGTCATGAGTTGGTCCAGGGCTGTTTACCCTCCCCAACTGAAACAGACAAACTTCAGCTAAGTAAGTGGTAGAGTTTAACTTTCATAATAGCTGAGGCAAATAGCTTTCCCTGAACTCCGTATGAACACTATTCAATAATAGATCAAGGCAAGAAGACACTGAGAAAACATATTAGTGACCATTGGATCAGTGTGACAAGAAGAGAATAAAGCAAAAATGTCATTGGGCCAAGTTTCAAAATATTTCAGATCATTAAAGTGAATGGCAAAGCAGCTCAGCTCCTGGGGCAGAAGGCTATGGTGGAGGCTTTCACATCACTGTTCATTAGGAAACTGCAAGCAAGGAAGGAACCTTGGCTTTGGTGTAACTCTAGGAGCTACCATCTCTCGTGTCAGCTAGATGCTATCTTCCTATTTCTAAGAACTTCCCCAAATACTATCAGTGAAAGGAACCACTATTTAAAACATGAAACTGTGGGGGAACATCTAGAATTCAAACTGCACTGTAAAATGTAATATCCTATTAATCTGAGTAGGTCTATGTCAAATATATATCACTGAATCTGTCAGAGAAATTTAAATTCACTGGATTATGGGCTCCTCCTCTCCCTGGGTATAATGGTAAGTGTGTGTGTGTGTGTGTGTGTGTGTGTGTGTGCGTGTGTGTGTGTGTTTATTATCTTTTCTCTTATTTCATCTTGCTGATATTATATTGATTTAAACAAATGTATGCCCTGAAGAGGAGGCAACTCCTTTACCATATGAAGTACAGGTTTGAGAACAACAACATTAAGAGCAGTATTAACAAACTGATGCTTCTAGAGGAAGTGAAAAAGTGATGTTTTGTCATAAGGAATTATTCAAGGAATGAGTGCGGTTTTGACTTGGCAAGATGATGTCAATTGAAGAATCAGTGAACGTAGAAAATTGATATTCATCTTTCTGGTATCAGCAAAGTCAGCTGTTGAATATCAAAGACAGCATCACTCTGAATGACTTAATTAGCAATTCATTATCAGTGGATGAGGATTAAGAGACAATCAAAAATCTTACGATTGAACAAATACGCACTGTTTTTCTAGCATCCAGACAAAACTACTACAAGTTTCAATGAAGAAAACCTCATCTGCAGCACTCTGGATCTCTTCAATGCTGGAACAGAGACAACATCCACGACCCTGCGCTGGGCTCTGCTCTACATGGCGGTCTACCCAGAAATCCAAGGTGAGATGTAGTGACAGCTTCTAACCAAGGCAGAAGAGGTTCAGAAGACAGGATAGGGGAGTGGGAAGAGGAGGAGCATGTGTGAGGCCATGTGCACTTGGGAACCAGCACATCCTGCACATGCTCTGTGAGGACTATGATGATTCCAGGTGTGCAGATGTTACAGTCTGTACCTTCAACAAGCTTGCAGCTTTTTGTATGTTTCAACATACAAACATTTTTGTATGTTTCAACAAAGAATGAATTTACAATACAGCATTACTTCACACCCTCCTTTCTTTTTTCTTCGTTTTTCTTGATTTTTATTAAACTCTACTTTTTCTCTGCTCACCTCCCTTCCTCTCCCCTCCCCCTCCAATACTCCCCCAAGGTTCCCATGCTACCAATTTACTCAGGAGTTCTTGTCTTTTTCTACTTCCTTGTTGATTAGATCTAGGTAAATCTCTTTTAGTGTCCTCATTGTTGTCTAAGTTCTCTAGGATTGTAGTTTGTAGGCTAGTTTCCTTTGCTTTATGCCCCTCAACTGAATGGATAAGGAAAATGTCTTAAATTTACACAATGGAATACTATACAGCAAAGAAAAAATCATGACATCTTGAATTTTGCAGGAAAATGGATGGGGCTAGAAAACATTATTGTGAGAGAGGTAACCCATACACAGATAGACAACTATCACATTCACTCACTCGTAGGTGGTTTTTAAACATAAAGCAAAGAAAACCATCCTTCCTTTTTATATTATCTAAAATACCTTTCTGAATGAAAGGTGCATTGAAAAGAAATCTTAGAGCCTACTGAGTCACTGTTCAGGCTTGTTTTTAAAACCAATAACCAGAATATCAATATAGTTTCTAAAATCATTTTGAATTATATTTCTAATTTGGTCCATGTATGTGTACACTTGCATGCTCTCTACTCCTGTGTACATAGTGAGATCAAAAAACAATTTACAGAATTGGACTTTCCAATAATGTGTGTTCCTAAGGTCAATCACATATCATCAGATTTGGCCATAAGTGCTAAATCATCTCACCAAATACATTAATTGATAGAAGTTTAATTCATGTTCATTTTGTAGTATTAATAGCACTCAACATTTGGAAGCATCCAGAATACTCATGGGCCATGAGTAAAGTTCAGTACAGAAGTTTTGCCCTCAAAGAAAACATCTTGATGCATGACTATGGAAGGCAAAGGTTCGACAGACTTAACGATACAAATTCTCTAGAATAGTTAAATTTGTAGACATGGAAGGTAGAATATAAGAGGAATAAACAAAGAATTATGAAGATGTAATTTTTTTCAAGATCAGCTGGTCCTGCCATTACTTACACAACAATGCAGATAAATGTGTTGTTTCAACTTCAGAACAGTGGCTGCACCTCAGTCTGCTGCCTTTTCGGTCAGCAGCTGCAGTTCAGTTACCATCCTGCTTCTGTGTCAGAAGCCCAGGCACTCAGGGCACAGCCTTCATGAATCCTGTTGCCACAGGCAATGGCTCTGCCACTGCTGCTAAAGTAGCTTTTGCTAAATCTCTATCATTCTATTTAGAAGTAAAACTCGAGCATATTGAAATACATAATCTAGATACAGTTAATTAATATATATGTATTAATATAATTGTGTATGAGGTGATATCCTGATAGCTCAGAGAGCCTGAGTAGCAGCTAGCTAACCTTCCTTCATAGCTGGTGTCTCTCAAAAGCACATCCTTCTACTTCACCAAAAGAGAAAAAGAACCAAACCACTCAAAACTCTTCCAAAGTACTTCTGGTGCAGCTCTCTATCTCTTTGAGATGCCTCCTGATGATCTACTATTACCTCTTGTCAAATAATTGTTAACTCAGCTTCCTGACCTCAGGTTGATTTTATATAATTAACACTAACACAAACTCGGGATTCACAGTAGATCAAATATACCTCAACATATATTTACAATTATATCAATGCACAATTAAAAATTTAAATAAAGCTATGACTATCAGTCGACATCATTGATCAAAATGCCTAAAAGACTGAGGCAAGACTGTTGAAAATTCAGTATGATCATGGACTCAAATTTGCCCTAACTCATAATCATCATAGTTTTTGAGATCTGATTTACAATGTATGAAATTTATTTCCATTTAATTCTTTTAAGTATACAGTAGTGCCAATGTTGGACATGTATTTCTCTCTCTCAGGGGAAAGAACCATGCTGGACCTAGTAAAGGACCTAGAGCTTCAACTTCATTACTCCTTGTGTCAGTGGTGAGCTCAGATGAGGCTCACAGACTCTGCAGTGGCTCCCATGAGAACCGCCATTGCACTTCAGGGAGGGAACTGGAGAAGGAAGGGGACATAGTCTTTACAAGCTTTGTCCCAAAGATGAAAAACCATGTCTGCTTATGTTTTACTTATGTCACATTTCCTCTGTAAGGAATCTGGAAAATGACTTCTTTAGCTAGAAGAGCTGAGTCTGAACTGCTCTAAGATAATAAAGATATTGAGGGGAAGCATCTACCAATTGTTTTAATTATTACACCGATGTAAATCTCAAAATGCCCTTTTGATTAGGTTTATTTATTCTTAATAATTAGATGAAGAAACCAACACTCAAAAAATATTCCTAGTTTGACCATCAATACTGCCCAGAACACACTGGAATTCACTGCCCATGGTAGCACATTTTATTGAGAAATTAGTCAGCAGAGACACAGTAGTCTCAGTGTTTGTGTCCTCCCTATGAACTCATTGAAACTTAATTACCAATGTGATAGTGTGAGGAGGTGATTACTTGTTATGAAGGGAATTTGTGCTTAAGAAAGTAGAGCAAGACAGCTTCTTTTCACATTATGGCATGATGATACTACAAAGATTTCTCAAATATGATAAAGGAAATTGATCCTTACCAGATAAGATATCTGTTGATGTCCTGATCTTAGAATTTATATCTGCATGTAGATAAAACCAACGTGAGCTGGTGACAATCTATTCAGTAAATAGTATTTATTTACAGTAGGAATAGACACTGATATGAGATTAGCCATAGCCAGCCTGATTAGTCACTACAGGATATATAGAAATTCATATCTATGCTGTAGGTTAGAAGAAACTTACAGTCTTTACTCATTTCTAAATCAGGTTTTGTAAGGGGTAGAGAAGTTTTATTTCCTCAAAATCAGGACACAAGATGATAATAAAAGCATATATGGTTTGAAAGACAGCTTTCTCTTTCTTTAGAAGAAAAAAAAATGTTGAAAGTTTAATGGAGCTTCCCGTTTCCTTGAAGTAAAAGTACAGGCTGAAATTGACAGAGTGATTGGCCAGGAGAAGCAGCCCAGCCTGGCTGACCGAGACTCCATGCCCTACACCAATGCTGTTGTCCATGAAGTACAGAGGATAGCAAATATCGTCCCTCTAAATGTTCCCAGGAAAGTGACAGTTGACACTACACTGGCGGGATTCCACCTGCCAAAGGTAAGTAGGCCAATGAATGGAAGTTTGTTAACCACCAACCCTCTGTGTGTCTACTCCATATGTCATTTGAGTCTTTGCTGCCTTCCCTAGGGCTCCATGCTCCTGACCAATTTGACTGCCCTGCACATGGACTCCAAGGAATGGGCCACCCCAGATACCTTCAATCCGGAGCACTTTTTGGAGAATGGAGAGTTTAAGAAGAGAGAATCTTTTCTGCCATTCTCAATGGGTGAGTTGTGTTGAGAAAGAGTGGGTGCAGAGCTCCACCTTATCCCTTCTTTTCTTCCTGGAATTTCTTTTCTGGAATCATTACAGATGGGCCTTCCCATGTATCTCCATTTTGCAGATGGTTTCAGTCCTTACCCACATACACACACAACTTCCTTTTTTCTGTTTTCTCCATCACTGACAACACAGTCCTAATCCGTGCCTCTGGCTTAGAGCAACAAAGCTGAATTCCTGCCATTGTGTAGACATTGTGTAGTCCTTTATAAGGGATGGGTCCTGACAATGAAGAGAGCTGCATTTCGCTGCTTATTGTTGTTAGATAGTTTTAACTGGTGTTTTCTTATGTGGATAGGCTTTGATCCCATGAACAATCCCTAAATAGGCCTTATCTTTCTAAATTGGAACCCCTATGTTAATTGTAGTTAATACATGCATCTGCTAATCTTCCTGACATGCAGGAAAGGATATGCAGTGATGATTCTTTCTCCCTTGTGCTTTTTGCCAAGCAAGTTAGTTTTTAAAGACTTCAGTGGCAGTGGTGTGTAATCAATAACCAAACATTCTGGTATATTCTCGATATTGGTTTATATGTGTAACTTGGCAATTCTTTAATTTCATACCTATGTTATAACCTTTACCCAACAAGAGCAAACAACCTGAGAGCAGGTTCGTGAGGGACAGGAGATGAAGCAGAGCTGCCCCTTGGAGCATGCATCCTCCTGCAGTGTTGCAAGCTGGAATCAGTGAGCACTGCAGAGAAAAGGACATAGACCTAAACAAATGTGCTTCTCCCAGAGCTCAGTGTCCACTAGATTTTATCACACAGAAGCTTGTGTTTCCTAACACTGTCTGCAGAAGGTGACTAAATGCTGCACAGAAGGCACACTGAACTGCTTGATATGATCCTTAAGTTTGCCTGATTATCTAACGCAGTGTCGCTTCTCATGGTGCAGGGTCTCAGACCAGGAAGAGACTGCATTTGCCTGCACAGCTAGTGTTGATCCAGAGCCTGTGCTTCTTTGGGCTGGGCTGCTCCTGGTTTGTTCTGACCTCTTTGTCTTCCCATCTGGGACTGTCTGTCCTTTGCTCACTGCTCACAACTCACTTTAATAGGAAATCTGATAAAATACAGAGACTCTGTCCAGTCTTCCTGTTTATAAAAAGTATAATATAATACATAATACAAAATTATAAAAACAAAATCTCAGACACATTTCACTTATTCAACTTTTCTAAGTTAATGAATCAGATCAATTAAATACTGAAAAGCTAGGAATATTGTCCTTTTTATATTTCAAATAAATGCCTTGTGTGATAATTTTTAGGACTATTGTGAGAAGAATGAGAATAGACCCCAACATGCCTTCCCCAAGAAGATGTTCCTCCAGGCCCATTGCTTCCCAGGAACAAGCCTTCTCCTCACTATAGTGCAAAATCTTCTTCCTATAGAGGCCTCTTGCCTCACTCAGTTTAAACAATTCTCCCATGTACACCAGTTGTAAAATAAAGTAGCAACACAGAGAGACCCACAGGTGCTGTTATTAAGAATGTTATCAATTATTCTAAACTAAGCATTTCCTTTAGCAGGACAATGTGTCAGATAATCACCACAGCAACACAGTTATTAATACTCAGGAAGAAAAGGAATAAATGTTTCCTTTCACCCTGCAGACTCCATAAAGTAGGGAAGAGAGTTCTTTCTTTTTCAAGATCACAGTTCCCAAGAACTGACAGAGCAAGGTCTTATGCTTTTATTTGTAGTTCAGTTCTCTTTATGATACATCCAGAGTGTGACTTGTCCCCAAAGTTATGGGCCCTTACATTTTTAGATTTTCCAAGTTCATGACCTTTCTATTAGTTAGCATCACAAACTGCATCATTTAATAAGAACCTGTTACTGCTCACAGGTTTCCACATGAGGTCAGTGACTTAGATAATCTTTGCTCTCCTGCTTTGCATCTTATTCTGGCTGCTTTGACTGGTTTGTGATCAAGATCTCTAGAGACAGAATAGAAGGACAAAGCAGTGATTAGTCCAAGCTGGGAACTGTCAATCCATAATTGACAGTGTAAACATCATGATCAGGTGTTTCATATTATAGTCTACATATTATTATCTAATAAAAAAAGAACCAGGACTTATGGAAAATGACAAATTTTAGTCTTGGAGAAAGAAAACCTATATTTTTGGAATGCACTGTTATTCAAAAATCAAGAAACATTAGAGTGGTCAAGTCTGAAATGTCTGTGGTTTTAAAACAAGTGCTGGTCAGCAATGGGTTGTAACACTTCCAGGTGAACATGAGTGATTAAATATAGAGAGGGCAAGTCGAATTGGAATGTCAACACAGAGCCGAGGATAAGAGAACTGGTTTCTCTTCCAGAGGACCCAGGTTTCATTCCCAGTATCCACGTGGCAGCTCACAACCTTCTCAGGGATCTGTCCCTTTAGTCTTGGTACAATGGGCACTACATACATGTATTGAAGAGTCATACATGCAGACAAACATTCACATAAAATAAAAAATAAAGATTACTGTTTTAAGAACAGAAATATATGTACATGAGAGATATGAAAGATTTTCTAATGTCAAAATCGGAAGCCAGATGCAAAATTTGGAAATACCAATAGGAACAAACAGATGAAGATTAATTTATTAACAGTCTCAAAATAAGTTTACATAAAAAAATTAAAGCAATGATTAAGGAAGAATGTGGTAGACTCTACCATCATCAAATGTTCCTCAACAATAAAATCTCAAAATCAATCGCCAGCAGAGGTTAGAAGTGTAACATACGAGACATCTGACAAACAGGACAGATGCTCTTGGCCCCAGTCTGCCCATTAGGTAAATGAGGAGAGCAGAGATTCTAGAAGGGAAGCTAAGCTTCTGTCCTCTATGAGATCAAAGGTCCTGGACCTGTCATTTGACGGAGCATGCAAGGTTCTGCTGCTTTTAGATGCTCTAAGACAATGACTGAAGACTTCTGGGTGCAACTTCAGGGCTTTACAGGAGAATCACTAGCTGTTCTCAATTAGATAGCTGTACCTAAGATCCTCCTATCTCAGCACCTTCATCCTTGAAAGGAATGATGATGGCGAGGGTTAGATGTGTACTTACTTAATAATGGATATGCCTGTCTGTAAGCTTCAGCAGGAATCTGATTCAATATTTGAGAGAGGAGACAAGTACAAAATGAATGTAAATATGTCTTCCAGTTGTCTCTCATGGATGAGCAGACCCAATTAACAGCTAGAACCTTTGCATGGGAAGTCTATGTGTCTTTGACTTTCACTTTAGAGGCTCAGCTCTAACACCTTATATTTTGGAATCTTTTTTATTCTCCACATTTTATTATATTTACATATGTGTATATGTGTCTTTGTGTGTGTACATAATATGTATGTGTGTGATGGAGCCTATGTAGTCCAGTAAGGGGCATTGAATCTTGAGTTGCAGGTGGTTGTGCACCTCCTGATGTGAATGCTGAGATCAGAACTCCAGTCCTCTGATAAAGTAGGAAATAATATTCATCATTAAGCTATCTCTTCTTCAAAAGGGTTATATAGCAGTCCATGATTTGGCTTCTAAGACATTGTGTGGTATATCATATATGTTTATTAAACAAATTTGAAAGCCTTGAGACTAGTCATACATTCTCTCATCCAGCTCAGGTGTCTTGTTCACAGTACAGGATGCCAGGTTCCAGAAAAGCACTAGGGTTGCAGAAAGGATGCATTTTTTATTTTTTTATTACTTTATCAATAGTACCAATAAAAATTCCCACTTCTGCCCCTCCTTCCACTTCTTTCCTGTCCTCCACCCCTTTGATCCTGGAGTTCAAATTTCAGTAGAACATTCTAATTTCAGACACAAATGAGACATAAATAAACAGCTGGACACTAAGCAACAATGACTGTTCAAGATTTACTAAGGAAAATGGAAATGCTAGTTTTTGTAGTCACTACTGCCAACTAAGGAAGTATCTCGTCTTCTGTTTCATTTTCTGCAGGAAAGCGAGCTTGCCTTGGTGAACAATTGGCCAGGGCTGAGCTCTTTATTTTCTTCACTGCTCTTGTGCAAAAATTTACTTTCAAGCCGCCAGTCAATGAGAAGTTGAGCCTAAAACCTAGAATTGGCTTCCCCATTTCCCCAGTCAACCACCATCTCTGTGCTGTTCCTAGACTGTGAAGTCAGAGGCAGAAAGAGAAAAGAGAAGAAAAAATGAGCAATCCTCTGAGTCACTGGGGCCGCTCCTATGTGAAGGGAGAGAAGGAAGGTGACCAGGGAAGGATGGGAAGATTAGGCTACGGTTATTGGATCCAAGTCCTGATCTGCTGTGTCCTCTAAATTGGTTGTGGAGATGTCACTTATAAATCTTTTCATCTAAGAGTTGCAGAGAGAATGATAGTTACTCCTGTAAAGAAACTGCTTGTAAATATTAAAGGTGGGTTAGAAACAGCATGGAAATCATTAAAGTCATATATAAAATTGTACCTTCATTTGCTTCCTGTCTCCTTCATAAATGTGCATTTGCTTCTAGATATTAAATCATTTATTGTGAAAGTGGTACAGAGATCTTTGCTCCATCTCATAAACTGTAGAGGCTTGCTGAGAACAGAACTAATAGACACCTATTTCTTGAAGTGTGTGGTATGAGGTCATTTTCTTAGCTGTCAGTGGACTCTCCAATACTAAAGAGAGCACAGGGCTGTCGTAAACATTGAAGGTTTTCATGCCCAAGACGAGACCAATTTTACTTTGGCAAAAGACCTGCTCCTGTGCACAAAGGGAAAACATTTCCCAAAATCATTCTTATTTACTCAAATGCCACCACAGTACAAGTTTAGGCCAATAAATTTATAGGGTGGCTTTGGGCTACATTCTGAAAAAAGTAACTTATCAGATATTTTCTGTGTAGTGGTGAGAGACATATGGTCTTGTTCATGTCTTCACACAGACATATAGTTAATTTTTTTACTCAAAATAGAGCTGAAAATGACTTGTAAATTGAAGGGTATCAAGGAAAGGCACACATGGAAAAAACCTTGTTCTGCACTCTATGGAGGAACTTAGAGCAGCGCACAGCACAGGATGGTCTCAATGCAGAAGGTATTATATTCACAGGACCAAGTACCATGTTACCGAATGAACCACGAATGTTGGAAGTAGTTGACCATGACTACTCATGGATATCTACCCATGCATCACTACCTTTTTTAATATTCATAGAAAATTACATGAAGTATGCAGCAAAGTACAGTCATTTTATTCACAAAGAAATAATGCTAAAATAGATAGTCTTTTGATTTAGACTTTAGCAGATTCCTTGGATCTGATAAGCCACTTATGAAAAGGTTGATGAGCAATTATTATATAATTTTGCAACCTGTAGCAACAATCCTCTTAAAAACAACATAGTTAAGTCTCTCACAGCAATACCCCACTCTTGGTATCAATTTTTGCCTTAGCTAAACTTAATATTTCTGTGAAGAAATATCATGACCATGTTGGGAAGGAAATGGATTATATATATAGGGGTAGACTCACAAATCAATTTCCTCTGCTGGAATGGACAACAGCAACCAAATCCCACAGCTGGAAAAGAGGACGGATACATGCTTTACATCAGTGCCCAAGTGGGCAGTTACTTAAAGACTACTGGCTGTCAGGTTTACTATAGGACCTCCCCCTTTTGTTTAAAAAAGAGTTCTAAGCCTAATACAAAATTTTATACATTAAGAACAAATATATTCAATAATTATCCTATCCTAGCTAGTTTAAGTTTTGTATAATAAATAACTTGGTCAAGTCATAAGAGGAAAGTAACTACAACTATCTAGTATTCAACCCTATCAAAGATCTGAGAAGGGAAACAATATTACTTGAGTAAGCAGGAAGCACAATCAAACAACTTCCAAATATTACAACATGACAGAGAC